>VZRU01003899.1:567712-579950 GCA_013398155.1 Pedionomus torquatus | reverse complement strand
CGGCTCTCTGACCCCACCAGTGCAAACCCCGTCTGGCAGGAGAAGGCACACGTGGAGCCAAAGGCAAAGTCCCCATGGGGGTGGGAACAGTTCAGCTCTCCTCGATCTGGATCGCTGAGCACTGGGCAGGTGATGGCTGCAGGGTAAAGAGATACACTTCAAGTAGAAGCCTAGGGACTGTGAGGCTAAGGTGTTAGGATGAAAGGATCAAGACACCCAAGAACCTTCTGGGGTCAATCCAAGGCCTGTGACACCTTGAGCAGCAGCTCTACCTTCACAGTGTGGGTCTTCCCCAGTCCAGGTCCCTGTGGCCATGCACTCACGGCTCTCTGACCCCATCAGTGCAAACCCCGTCTGGCAGGAGAAGGCACACATGGAGCCAAAGGCGAAGTCCCCATGGGGGTGGGAACAGTTCAGCTCTCCTCGATCTGGAGCACTGAGCACTGGGCAGGTGATGGCTGCAATGACAAAGATACACTTCAAGCAGGAGCCTGGGGATTACAAGGCTACACTGCTCTAAGAGGCTGGGAAACATCATAGTGTCACTCCAAAGCCAACAGCACCGTAAGTTCTAGCAGCAGCACTACCTTCACAGTGTGGGGCTTCTCCAGTCCATGTTCCTGTGGCCATGCACTCACGGCTCTCTGACCCCACCAGTGCAAACCCCGTCTGGCAGGAGAAGGCACACGTGGAGCCAAAGGCAAAGTCCCCATGGAGGTGGGAGCAGTTCAGTTTTCCTTGGTCTGGAGCATTGAGCACCGGGCAGGTGATAGCTACAGGGTAAAGAGATACACCTCAAATACAAGCCAGGGGACTACAAGGCTTAATTCTTGGAATTAAAGGACCAAGATACCCAAAAACATTCTAGAGTCAATCCAAGGCCTGTGACACCTTGAGCAGCAGCTCTACCTTCACAGTGTGGGGCTTCCCCAGTCCAGGTCCCTGCGGCCATGCACTCACGGCTCTCTGACCCCATCAGTGCAAACCCCGTCTGGCAGGAGAAGGCACACGTGGAGCCAAAGGCGAAGTCCCCATGGGGGTGGGAACAGTTCAGCTTTCCTTGATGTGGAGCACTGAGCACCGGGCAGGTGATGGCTGCAGGGCAAAGGTGCACGCTTCAAGCAGAAGCCTGGTGACTGAGTAACTAAACTGTTAGGACCAAGAGGCTGGGGAACATCCTAGTGTCACCCCAAGGGCAGTGACACACTCAGCTCTAGCAGCAGCACTACCTTCACAGTGTGGGTCTTCCCCAGTCCAGGTCCCTGTGGCCATGCACTCACGGCTCTCTGACCCCATCAGTGCAAACCCCGTCTGGCAGGAGAAGGCACACGTGGAGCCAAAGGTGAATTTCCCATGGAGGTGGGAGCAGTTCAGCTTTCCTTGATTTGGAGCGTGGAGCACTGGGCAGGTGATGGCTGCAATGGGAGAGCAGGTCTCAGAGACAGGATAGATGAGGTTAAATCTAGGGGGGATTAAAGCTGAATCCCAATCAACCCCAAATCTATGGTGGTAAGTGTTTGAATTATTTTTCTCCTGCAGACTAGTCTTATTTCTTCAAATATACTAATGTCCTTAGTGCAATGATTTTTCTGTCATGCAAGTGATTTCCTGGAGAGGGGGCAGTTGCTGCTATGCCAAAGCCCTATTTGTTGTTTCCTTGCACTACCCTGGGTCACACCCCACAGGACAAAGGACCATGGCTTCTGCAGACTTTCTTGCCTCCTTCCCTGGAAGGGACCACAGACCTGCCTCCATCCTTGGAGGCATCCTTCAGCAGCAGTGGACAGGACACACAGATGGCTTTGAGGCTGTAGGGGACCAGGATGGGATAACTACGATAGCTGTAAGGGTTGTGTGCCAGCTTCCCTAGGCTGTGCCTGGTGTGCTTAGCCATGCGTCAGGGCAGCACCTAATGTTTGCTTGAGTGAGTGCTCCGCTGCCTGCAGGACCACTGAAGGTTAGGGCCAGGGAGACATTGAACACCACTGGCACTCTGCCCAATGGGTGCAGGGGACAGACCCCATCCCCTGCACCTTCTGCTTTCAGACTGGCAGCAAGCATTTTCCCTTAGTAGACTTATCCTTTCATAGCCATTTTACAGGCAAGCCTGGTTCCTCACTGAATCCCTGGAGGTGCCTAACAGGGTCCCTGAAACCCAGCGCTGTGGCACCCTCCAGCAGCTCTATTTTCACAGTGCAGGGCAGGGATGTCATCCTGACCCTGCCAGCTGTGCGCTGCAGCCTCCATGCTCCTGTTGGCTCAAACCCCTCTTGACAGGAGGAGGCACATGTGGAACTGAAGATAAATGTGCCGTGGGGGTGGGAATAATTGACCTATGCCCTTTCAGGGGCAGCCAGCTGGAGGGACACAATGGCTGAAGGCAGAGACAAGGGAGGGCAGGCAGCCTTGATCCTCACGGTGCCTGTAGCGCCGTGGTCCTCACCTCTGCTCATTTTTGGAGTAAAGCCAACTGACACTCGTTATCAGCAAAGGCAACAGACAGGCTTGGCCAGTTCTTTGCAAAAAAGAGAAGCCAATCATATGTAGAGCCAGCAGGAAAAAACAATGAGCTGTGCTTTGGGAAAGCAAGCCTTTGGGAACTTGAAAAGCCTGGAGTGGGCAGGCTCAGCCCAGCCTGTCTGGGGGAAATTCCACAAAACTGGGAGCCAGCTCTTGACCCTGCCACCACTACTGGTCATGGGACAGTCACATCATATCTCCATGCCCTTTACCCTTAATTGTAGAAAGCTTTGCTGGCCTCAGCTGCATAAAGCAAGTCCCAGGCTGGACCACAGGTGCCATTGGCAGCACTAACTTCAAGGCACGGTTTGTTTGTGTTGGGTTTTTTTTTTTAAGTTTTAAATACATATATACAGAGACCCTGTCCACCCCCGACCCCTCCTGCTGGGTCTCCCAGTACAGGAAGTCTCCAGTTCTCAAGTCACCCCATCCTTGTGCAAGGCTGCAGACACACCATGCAGCAGCACAGGGAAGGTGGAGCATGGCTCTTACATCCCTCTGCAGAATCCCAGTACCTTTCTGGAGTGCCTAGTGCCTTGCTGCAAACCCTCAAGCCACTGATGAGGAAGACTTTCCCTTACCCTGCAGCATAATATACCACAGCTTTCTCTTCTTTGTGGCTTCCTGCCCTGCTCTGTCCCTCCCAGTTTATCTCTAACCTCATCATCTCACGAGTTCTCTCCCTCCTTTCCCACAGCTTTTGGTGGACTAGCCCTGCCAGGATACATCCTTCCCCTGGCTTCAGGACAGCAGCCTCTGTTTTGCTCTTCTCTAAAGATTTCCAATACACCAAGCATCTTCCCAACATGGATCAGGGTGGGGTTGGGAAGATGCAGGTGGTGCCACCAGGGTGATGGAGCTGCCAAGGCACTATCCTGCCCCCACAATTGGTGCATGCAGGATTCTGGCACCTGGACAGGATTCAGGACAGTGAGCAAGAGCACTGGGACAGCCAGGGAGAGCAGGGGGCTTACCCAGATCTCACTGCCACTCACCCATCACAGACTCATTTGGGAGCTGTTCTCTGCATGCAGCACCAGAAGTTGCTTCCCCAAAGGTCAGGGTCACGGCAAGCCCAGCCCATTGCTTGCATGAACAGCATTAGGCATGCAGGGCTGACCCCACAAAGCATCTGTGCCACATCCCCGAGACCCCCAGCCCCTGGCAGGCCTTACCTGTGCAGGTAGGAGTCTCTGCTGACCACTGCTGGGAAGCCAGGCATTGCAGCGTGCCCACCCCTCGCCGCTCAAACCCCTCCTGACACACAAACTTGCAGATAGAGTTGTAGCTGAAGTCTCCATAGGGATGGCTGCAGTTCATGTGAACTCCCTTGGGCTCGAGCTTGGGACACTGCACAACTGGGAGAGATGCCGCATCACTCGCCCGTTAGGAGCACAATAAGTTTCCTGTTTGCCATGAAGGCTCAGGCTCTCCAGCAGGGAGTGAGGGGTGGGAATGGATGGCTCACCGTCCTCGCACTCAAGGCCGTGGAAGCCAGGATAGCACTCACAGCGGTAGCTCCCGATGGTCTCCACACACTCACCACGCTGGCTGCATGGGAAGGGCTGGCAAGAGGCTGCACACACAGAGGACAGTCATGAGGAACCACTGACCACCCTGCCAAGGTCCCCAGCCCAACCAGTCTGGGTCCATGCCCCAGTCCCTCTGCTCACCCTGGTAGCACAGTGCCTTTTTCTTACGGTTGCAGGACTCATCGTTCCACTTGCCCGACTCCTTCTGCCGCTTGATGTAGATCTCCACACAGTCCTGGTTGGAGCGGCGATTGTTGGGCTCCCCAGCTGCCCAGTTCTCTGCCTCCTTTGTCAGTGCCTTCCTGGTGCCCACCCAGGTCCAGGTGCCACCCAGTTTGCGGATGCCAATCCAGTAGTAGTGCCTATGGAAGGGCAGGCTCTCATTGAGGTACTCAATCTCCTGCTTGTTCTGGATTGCCACTAGGTCAGTGAAGAAGGTCTGGCAGTAGTTCCTGGCCTGCTCCCACGTGTAGTCTCCTCGGTCACTGTAATGGTATGTCCAGGCACCCACCTCTACCCACATCACTGTGCCTGTGAGAGAGGATGAGATCCGGGATGGACATAGAAAGGATGGGAGTCAGGTTGGGGCTAGGGTGCCTTGGGACATGAGAGTGGCCTAGGGCTGGTATCAGTCTCACCAGCAACCAGCTGAGTGAGGGGACGGGACAAAGGGCAAGTGCAGGTGAGAACTGGGCTCTAAGGGTACATGAAGACCTGGGTGGACTGGGCATGGCAGAAGGAGCTGAGGTGGGGCAGAAGAGGACAGTACAGAGATGGGGAAGTTGGGGGACATGAAGTGAAGGCTGAGAAAAAGGGCAGCATGGGATGGGGTGAGCAGAGTGCAGGTGGCAGAAGAGCCCCAAGCAGTGATGCCTTCCCCTCCTCCAGCCCAAGGGGAGAAAGCCCAACCCCCAGCCCTGTTTGCCTGCCCACAAACGTTTCCGAGAAGGAACACCACATTGAGATAGTTCATTAAATGTGGTTCCTTGTGGAGTGCAGAAGTATACCATACCACTTTGGTATTCTTTCTTTACAGTTCCATATGAGAGTCAACTTGGAGCAAGGCAGAGCAATGAGCATGCCCTCACCCCCAACAGCATTTGGATCCCAAGCTGCTCATCTGAGCCAGAGATGGTCTTGTAAAATTCAGTATTGCAAAACAACATCTTGCAGAAGTGAAGTTCACATCCTGGTCAGGCCCACCAGTCAGGGCAAAGCCAGGGAGTAACTGGAACCCACACCCAGAAGTGAAGGGCACTTTGTTGAAACCCTGCTTTTATTTACAGCATTTCACACCACAACATGATGCAATTAAAGGGTTTTAGTTACAAAAAAAGCTTCCTCCCCCTCCCCAGAAGCAGGTAAACTCCTCCATTTCTACAATCTCCACAACTGCAGGAAGCGATACAGGGATCATATCTCTAACCATGCAGAAAGTGAGATAGAGATGATCAAAGTTCATACCAAACAACTGGCCTAGGGTACCATGTTTCTCAGGGGAGCATATCACACTCTGGTCATGCAGCCAAAGATCTGGGCACAGCAGATTAGATTCAAGTCTAGGGCTTCCCAAGTCTAATAAAGTTCCAGTTTGGTCAATAATTACGCATTTTTCTAAACAAATTTCCCATAATTTGTCTGGTTTTCCTTGTGAAAGAGCCAACAATCCACTTTGTTCAACAAAAACAAAGCTGAGGAAAATGTGGCCTTCGACAACCTTCCTCTTCACCCGTTGGGAGTTTGAGGCTGCAGGACAGAAGATCAGAGCACCTCCCAGGAGTGTGTCCCAGCCTCAGCTCCCACCACCCACTGCCTCCCCAACACAGTTCAGGGCAACTGCCCTGCTGGCCTTGCACACCCCATCCCCAAACCACAAAGGACCACAGACCCCATCTGCTACTTGTTCATTTTCCATGCGCTCTCCTTCCTCTTTCCACCAGTAACAACCTCTCTGTAGCACTGCTCATCCCTATTCCTTCCCCTCAGCCTTACATTATCTCTCCCTGCCCCACCTGGAGCTGAACCCCCACCTGGCTGCAGTTTATCCATGACTCAACACCTCTACTCTCCTGGCAGCCCCTAACACCTACCCGCAAGGGTGCACTCAGGGCACCTTTGCATTTTTATTTTCCCCTGAGATCTAAAAATCTCATCCTCCCTCCTCCTGACACTGTTCCTCAGCCCAATCATGAAAGGTCATTTGGAAAATAACCCAGCTCACAGGGGATTTCTAGGGATGCAGCAGGCACCAGCAGATATTGCTCTGTACAATGCCAACGTGTGAAGGCAGAAAAACCAAATTAGTTTTCTGGACTTATTTTTAATTCTGATGTCAATTAGCAGCTTTAACTCCTTCTGGGAGCAGCCCAGCTGCGTTCCCAACCCTTCCACCCATGGGTCCTGTGGTTACATCTGTCCCCAGGTCCATATGCAGGGGGAGAGCTGCTGCTGCCTTTCTCCATTTTACAGTACAATGTACTATCAGCCACGCAGCTTTTGGGGAACAAGATCCCCTGCAGGAATCTCACACACATGGCCTAGCCCTCCCTGAGGGGTACAGGTCCTCCAACAGGTCTAGCTGGAGGGAGCTGGCCCAGGTGAGGAAAATCAAGCCCTGGGGCTGGCAGCTGTGGAAGTGCAATTGATGGACCCCCAAAATAACATTACTGCCCTTCTCCAGTTTCCCAGACCTACAGGCTCTTCAGCAGCAGTGTCACACAGGGCTTATTGAGCAGGCAGCTTACCCCACGCAATGGCAGCGATGCCCAGGTAGCAGATGCCATGAGAGCCCAGAGTCCGCATCCTCTCAGCAGACTGCAGTCCTGCAGCAGTGCCCTGCGTGTCAGGGAGAGAGGCATGAGCATGCACGTCCCACAGGGGCTTGCACATGTCACCACCCACCCACACTGCTGCTAGGTGGGTCCTGGTAGCCACAAGGGCACATGGCTTGTGCCAGCTCACACACAGGCACAGATGGTGCCACCAGCCAGGTACAGCTCCGCTGCAGAAAGGGCCCCTCCAGTAAGACACCTGGGGGAGGGGGGGGATGGTACACACAGCACAGCTGGGTGGTGTAGGGGGCTGTGCTAGCAATGCAGTTTGCTCCTGGGGAGTCCCTAAATCCAGGGCTTACCCTGTGCCCCCCACCCCTCCCTGCCCACCCAGGGGTGGCATCTGCCTCTGCAGCAGCAGTGCCTTGTGCACCTGGCGTAGCCTTGCTGCCGTGGATCAATCTGGGGCAGACCCATGGTTCCTTTCCATGGGTCCCTGGCAGTGCCCACCTGCAGCCCTGCCCTCCGCCAACCCCCTTTCCCAGGCAGACCCAAACTCATCCCGAAGGAAAGGAGGACCTACCATGTTGGTGCTGCAGACACACCTTGCCCAGCTGCCGACAGTGCCAGGGGCGTCTGGCCCTCTGCGGGCAGCGGCGCTCAGACTTCCTCTGAGCACGCAGAGCATCGCTCCCTGCCCTTGGCCTCTTCCCCTCCCACCGCAGCCCCGCTGCCAGTCTGCATCCTGCCCCACACCCCTGCCTCCCCCACTGCAGGGCTCTCCTACCCCTAGAGACCCCTCTCCCAGCCCAGGGATGGAGAACAGCAGGGCTAGCCCTGGTTGCACCACTGGAAGGACTCCACTTAACACTTGCTGCATGGCACGGGAGCTGGGTGCTCCCCACGCTGCCACGGGGACCTGACAGCCACAGGAGCTGACCCATAACCAGCTGGGCTTGCCTGACCTCCCCTGGAGGTGAAGAAGGGACCCCCAGATGGGGTGTAGCCCCAGCCCATGGTGCCTAGGGCACTGGGACTTCTCTGACCCACCGTGTCCATGTTGCTGTGCTCACACTGGTGGTTGGAGGACAGAGGAGGAATGAGGTGTGATGAGCTCCCATGCAGGCTGAGCGGGAGCGTGGCTTGCAGCCTTCTGGCTCCTGTGCCAGATGCTCTCTTCTCTCACAGGCTTTTTGCTCTGGCTGTGAATCCTCATATACCGTTTATAAACAGTTGCTTACACAATATATTTTCCTGTCTTTCTCTTTAAGTCTTTATGAGAAAGGTCCAAGAACATGCCAAAGAAGCTTCCCCTGAGTTGTTAATATCCTTTATAAACTTCCCCCAATGCTTCAGGAACTGCCTCATTGTGTCCACCTTCCCTTGGATCATTCTTGAATCATTATAAATCTTTCCTTACCCTGTTCTGGTTCTAATTAAAATTGCCTTGGCAGGATCCTCTGCAGGAACTACTCTGCTCACTTCCAGTTAAAGCCAAAGTGAGAGCCATGCAGGTCACATGCCTTTTCCAGTTCCAGAGAAATTGATGCTGCTCCAGTGGGACTCATAGACAAAAGGAGGAACCCATCCCACAAAAGCCCTAACCTACTACAATGACTTTATTCTTGGCCAATATAAACGAAACTTTGTTCCTGTCTCTGGATATCTTTATTGCAAAATATTTTACTGCAATTCTCTATTTTTGTTGAATTGCTGACGATGAGCCTGTGTGTCCAGTAATTCAGGAGCACTTGCTTTCTAGCAGCTCATGTGCAGAGGGCATGCAATTATGGCATGGGAAGAGTCAGCCAGGAGGGCAGAGAGGCTGAGGAGCAGCTGCTGGGGCAGGAGAGCATCTCCAGATGTTGAGGGTCACCAAGGAAAGATGGAAGCTGGGAGGGAGAAAAGACCCAAATCAGCTCTGGGGCTCTGCTGGGACCTGAGTAATTGCCATGAGCCCTTTCTCATCTCAAGTGGTTTCCAAGACTGGCTTCCCGGGGAAGGATTCAGGATGCTGCAGGGCATATGCTTCCTGCTGGCTTCCTGCTGCCCTGCTTACCAAGGAAGGGCCCAAGTTGCTGTCTTATGGGCTGAGCAGCACGGGAACTTCCCAAGCAGTGGGATGGCACATCCTGTACCCCCCGGCTGCCCTTTCAAGAGCACAGCACAAGCTGCAAGCCAGGGCTTCACTCAGCAGGGGCTCAAAGGAGCAGGTACAAAGGCACTTTTCCCTGCCACCTTTTTACTGTCCCTCTGGCCCCTGTAGAGATCTGGAATGGGAACATGCCTCCTTTGCTATGCCCTAGCCCTGAGTCACAGATGGAGGTGATGCTCTCTCCTGAGAGCCCTACCATGGACTGTATCTGTGGGGAAGGGGCAGAGGTGTCCCACTCCCACCTCCAAACCACGGCTGAAGGTGCTGTGCAGCTGGTGGGATTGGGCAACCTACCCACAGGTTGCTACCGCAGGGCTCGCCAGGGGAAGCAGCTTGGCTGCTGCCAGATGTCACAGCCCACCCAGGCTGATGCTCTGCTCCCTCCGGGCATACTCGGCTGGGCCACGGGCAGGATGTTGTGCACAAGGCAGGATACAATGCCAGCACAAGTATTTGGTGGCACCCAGGTGTGGGTGGGACCTGTGGCACTGGGAGCTGTATGTGTTGCATGGGGAGGTGGGCACTGGCAGAGGTGGGCAGATGCCCCAGGACTTAACCTCAGCAGAACCCCAGGGCCATGTCCAGGCTGCACCCCACCATGTGTCCCCAGGGAGTGTACAGGACCGGTTCAAATGAGACCCTGTGGGCAAGGGGTGCAAGGGCCACCCTTGCCACCACCACGCTGCACCCCCCCCGCTACGCATAGGAGACTTTTGTTGTTTTTGGCAGAAGCTCCCGCCCCATGGTGGCACAGCCTGTTCCCCGCCTTGTGCAATGTCCCCCAGCAAACCGCAGAGGAACCAAGTCACCCTGACACACCCTTCCCAGCCTGGCTGCCACTGGCGATACAGTGGGCACCTTCCTGGGGAGCCCCCCTCATCCCTGCTTCTGGGGAGGGCTCAGCAGCCTACTGGAGTGAGAAGGCACCCAGTGACACCCCTGCAGGAGCATGGTGTAGTATTTATGAGAACCATACCCTGCCGGGGTGCAGCCACACTGCTGGCATCCCTCCATGCCACCTTGGGGACCAAGATGGTTCTCTCTGAGGCTTTAGAGGCACCTCCTGAGTGCTGGCAGGGCATAGCTCCCTGCCACCACTGGTTTCCAGGGGGTGTTTGACCCAAAGGGTGTCCCTGAGCTGCACGGTGCCTTTGGGCATGTCTCCCGACACGATCTGTGTCTGTAGCCTGAGCAGCTGGACCCTCCTCTGAGAGCCCGGGAGGAAAGCAGCACCCAATAAAATCTTCCTCACAATTTGAAAGTGTTTGGCCATGGGAAGATGTGTTATCCAAGCGATGGCCTGGCTTGGTGGGGGTGAGAGGGTTTTAAGGATTAGCTGGGACCAGAAGGACGAGGACACTTCCAAGACTGCCCAGGGCCTATGTCACCCCACGCCCCCTCACCCACAGGGACTTCATGGCACTGGGGCAGTCCTGGCCACAAGGGTAGTTTGGGGCAAATCTCTCCTGCCCTTGCCACCCGGTCCTTCTCACCAACATTTCACAGAATCACAAAATGATACGGGGTTCAAAGGGACCTCCAGATATTGTCTAGTCCAACCCCCTGCCAAAGCAGGTCCTCCTAGAGCAGGTTGCACAGGAACTTGTCCAAGTGGGTTCTGAGTGTCTCCAGAGATGGAGACTGCATCACCTCTCTGAGCAGCCTGTTCCAGTGCTCTGCCACCCTCAAGGTGAAGAGGTTCCTCCTCATGTTTAGATGGAACTTCTTATGGAATATAGATGGAATTTCTTTGATGGGACAAAGAAATCTCTTTTCTGTGGGACAGTTTTCTGCCTCACACCTTTCCCCCTGCCACACCAGTGATAGAGAGCCTTTTCACTGGGCACTGCTGCCAGCCGGGGACCCCTGCCCATGCTGCCTGCCAGCTCCCTGGCACCTGGCAGCAGCAACACTTGCATGGCACAGATAAAGGCTCACCAAACAGGATGCCGGGGGCGTAGAAAACGCCAAATTTATCTCACTGCTGGTGTGGTAGGGAGTAAACAAGCGGCTCTGCCCATCTGGGGAATTCCCGACAGAGCTTTTGCCCTGCCAGCAAGTCGGGGCACAGGGTGGGTACAGAGTGATGGGATGTAGCTCCAGGGATGTGCCACATCCAGGGGCAGCTCTGCAGGCAGCCCTTGCTCCAAGCAAGACCAGAACCACCCAGCCTGCAGAGCTGCTCCTGGGAACTGTTACTGCTCTGCCTGTGCCCTGCCTGGCTGCCCACAGCACTGTGCATCCCTGGAAGGCTGGGACAGAAGACAGGCCACTGACCCAGCTGGCTCTCCCTTGATAGCAACCCTCTTCCCAGCATGAGAGTGAGACCTAGAGCTGTCATGCTGGCTCGGCGCAGGATCAGCCCAGGCACTGGGGGCATTGGCAGCCAATGAAGCAGGCCACCAGCACCCCAGACACCATCACTGCTCACCGTGTGTCTGGTTAAATGTAGGGATTTCAATTTTCTCCTGTCTCACAAAGCAAGCCCATACACAGGCTCCTCTGTCCATCTCTTGTCACCCCCTGTGCGCTATTGCCTTCCCCCCTATATCTGGCTCTTTGCAGCATGCGCTCTGTCCTCCCCTGCTCCCCAAACAGGGCCACCACAGCCCACCCAGGGCCAGTGGATGAACACGATCAGCACTGAGAGCCCTATCTTCAGCCAGGGCTAGCCCTGTGCAGAGCAAACAATGTCCTCTCCTCCAGCCAGGAAATCCTGCTGCAACCCCTCAGGCAGGCACTGAGCCCAGCTGCTTTTTTCCCTCAAGACAGAAGCATTCTTGAGGATGTTCTTCACCTTTTGGCAGGCTGGGGCTGAGTTGTCATCTTCTCTTTCTCACCTCCCCACTTCAGCGCAGCTGGCATTCTGATGCTTCCCCCCAGGATCTTGGTTACCTTTCTGCTCCAGCGAGTTACTGTGTCCTGCAACTTCCCACTCTATTTAAATTGCTGATTTATTTTCTGCAGGTGGGGCAGGCGCTGGCACAACATGTGTTTTAAAGTCTTTTGCAGGTCTCAACCCCCTTTGCTTTTATGGACCTACAAACTGCCCTGCCCACGCTGCCCATGTTGCAGTACGTTGCCCTGTGCAGTGTCCCCCAGAGGTGTGACCCTGGGGACAGTGTAGCCCCATCTGAATTGCTGCTGCTATGGCCATCCAGCTCTCTGGGCACGGGGTTGGCCATGCTTGCTGAACCTGCGTCTCTCTAACAGTCCTGACCTTTGGGGCCAGTCTCTGCAATAATAATAAAAAAAAAAAA
>VZRU01003899.1:545134-563281 GCA_013398155.1 Pedionomus torquatus | reverse complement strand
CTGCTGCCTGGGCACCACCAGGGCCAAGGCTGGAGCGGTGAGTGGGTGGTCCCCGCCCCGGGTTCCCAGCCTGCCCTCTCCCCTGCCCTGCCGACTCGCTTTTTCCCCGTTTACCTGCAGGACGGCTTCATCCGAGTGGACCGGGACTATGTTGCGCAGGCGGCAGAGCTGGCACGGGCAGGGGGCTGCAAGCACTTTGTCCTGCAGTCCTCCCGGGGGGCAAATCATCACAGCCGTTTCCTCTACCTCCGCGTAAAGGTGAGGGGGCAGCTGGGGTGGGCTTCTCCTGGGATGCTTGTGAAGGAAGCAGGAGCTGAGGTGTCAGGAGATGCAGATTGCTCTGAGGGTCCTCCTGGTGCTGGGGCGACAAGGAGGGTGAGGGAAAGGGGCTTGCAGGATAGCTGCTTCATCTAAAGCAGGACAGCACCTGCATGCAGTATCCATCTTCCTCTTTAAACCACCAGAAAGACCTTCTGGGGTCTCCAGCCCAACCCCAGCTCCACACAGCCAGGTGGGGAGGCTCAGGGCTGTGTCCACGCAAGACATGAACTGTCCAGGGGTAGAGAGCCCACAGGCTCCCAGGTGGGACCGTACCCATCACGAAAAGTTTTTTCCCTGTATGTTGTATGCTGCAGCCCCCAACATCTGCTGGACTCGCTGCTGTCTGCCAGTGCCTTGCGCCAGGATCCCCAGGTTGGACACTGTGTCCAGATGTCTCAAGGAGCATCCAGTTGCAGTTAGCATGATGGTTGCAAGGGTGCGCTGCCGACTAACGGTCAGCGTGTCCACAGGGAGCTCTGCCTTTTCCTGGAGAGCTGGTTGCTGCCCAGGTGGTGCCTGGCTTGTACTGTTGGCATTAGTGCCACAGCTCAACAACTCTTTCCTGCCAATTTATGGCACGACAGGGACTGCAGTTCCAGTCATCCTTGTCTTCTTTCATCCTGTCCCACTGCTCTGACAGGGAGAAGTGGAGAACCTGGTCCAGGCTGTTGGTTTTGATCGCTGTACCATTCTCCGGCCAGCGTGAGTAGCGAGGGAGGAGGGGAGGCCACAGGATTCGGGTGGAGGGTTGACAGGGCAGTAGGCTGGGAGATGGAGAAAGAGAAAAAGGATGCATAAGGGCAGGGATGGGAAGTTGGAGAAAGCCACCAGCTGCAGGTGCAGTTCCTGAATGAGCTTCCCAATTGCTGCTGGGAGCAAGCACAGCAGTTTCCCACAGCCCGTCCCATGTGTCATGCAAGAGGAGGCTTGGGTGGAAAGCAGAGGTTGGAGAACATAGGTCAAAGTTTATCTCAGACAGAGAAGTGACCTTGACCTTTTGCAAGGGGAAAACTCACCTGTATCCTCCCAGCTTTTGCTGCCGGGGAGAACTGGTGTTCTGGATTGGCAGCAGCACTGCTGGAAAAGTAAATTAGTGTCCCAGGGCTCAGATCAGTCACGTTCTGGGACCCTACCAAAGCCCCCCAGCCACAAGCTGGGCTGCATCACTCACCCTGTTGGAGAACCCAGGCTCTAGCTTTTCTCTGGAGGTGGTTTCAACCTGACACACCTTACCTCCTTGCTCTGCAGGGTGCTGCTGTGTAAGCGCCAGGAGTCCCGCCCCATGGAGTGGATGGCCCAGAAGTTTCTGAGTGTTGTGGCTTGGGTCTTCCCCACTGCTTACTCGGTGCCAGTGGAAACAGTGGCCAGGGCTATGGTGGCCACTGTACTACAGCCAGGCAAGGGGAAGGTGGAGGTGCTGGAGAATGGGGCCATCCATGAGCTGGGAAAGGCAGCACCACAGCAGGGCACATAGAGCAAAAGGGAAGGGCAGGAAAGAGCTTGATTCACTGTGCAAATGCTCTTCTGGGCCGAGGATGCATGCACGTGTGGACAAGGAGTGGGGTGCTTGCATGGCTAACGTGGAGGTAGGGGTGCACTTTGCAGGGCAGCTGATGCTGTCAGGTGATAAAAAATGCAGGTGCTGGCTGGTGGGTGAGGAGAAACAATGTGCTGTGCTGCCTGAATCCAGCATGCCGATCTGGGTAAAAATGGTATAATCCAGGGCAATGTCGTTGAATTCATGCCTTAAATAAAATTCTGTGACTGGTCTGTTTGTGCTAACTATGTGTTGCAATTGTGTTTATCTCCTGCCTGTTGCCAGCCCAACCACATCTGTTCACAGGTTGTGACTTTTGGCAACGCTTAAAGGAATGCAGAAGGCAGAGACAGCACTCATGTGCCAGCGCTGTGGCTCCACCCCAGATAGCACACGGTGGCACCAGTGTTGCTTGCATATCAGAGTTCCTGGAAGCTCAGCAGCAGTTGCTGATGTTCCTGGGGAGCTGACACTCCTGCAGTAGGTCTCTGCATGTGCTTTGTCCTTGCTGCTCTGCTCGGGGGGCAGAGGAGCTGCTACAGCGGTGCTGGGGTTCACACCCAGGCTGTCACTGTAGCACCTACAGCAGCATAAACGCTGCACAAATACATGCATTGACTTGAAAACTCCTGTCACTGCTGCCTCCTCTGGGCTTTCTTTCCAGACACAAGCAAACCAGAGCTCAGCCCTGTTCCCAAAGGTGCTGTGCATGCACAGGAGGTGAGGCCAGCCCTGTGCATGTATTGGTGCGGGGTTGCCCCTGCCCCGTGCTGCCCTGGTGCTGGAAGGGGAGCAGGTTCCCTACTGTGGGCACAGGACAGGCTCAAGGAGCAGTGCTGTGTCCCAGTTGTCGCTCTGGCCGTTCTCAGGCCTCGTGCTTGGGGTCGAGGAACTTGGTGGCTTAGCAGCTGGGATGCAGGACTTACGTGACTCCCAAATTCCCAGCTGGCCAGAGTCCCAGTGCTCCCAGTAATGCTGCTTTCCAGGGTTTTCTCCTCTTCGACCTCACCCATGGCTCCTGTGTCAGTGACTTGGATGCAGTAAATCGGTGGAGCTGGGATCCCCTATCTCCTTCCTCCTACACGAGTGTTTTAATCATTGGGCTGGACCTCAGAAGCTTGGTGGAGGCAGTGGGATGGTGTAACCCCATGCTGGGTGTTACCCGAGTGGTTCCTGAACCATGCACAGAGCTTAGTTCAAAGGGAACAAGTGAGCCACAGAGCTGCAGTTACTGATCAGACTGTCCTGGTGAGAGCAAAAGCAGTAACTTTAAAGCAGTATTTAATGTCGAAAGGGAAATGAGAGGTAAGCTGGCCTTAAAACGGTGATGTGCTTATATGGGGGACTGGAAATGAACACCTGAAATGGCAAGACCTTAAAAGAAGTGGAAGTTGCATCAGGTGAGAGAGTGAAAAAAGAATACAAGCTCTGGAAAGTGACAGGTGAAAAGCAGGCCACAAAACATTTGAGGAAAACATCCTAAAAGCATAAAAATTCATTGTGACAATGTGAGAAATGGAAAGCTCTCCAAAGGGCCCTGGGGATGGGACATGATCAGGCTCTATGAGAAGGAAAGAGCCTTCACAGAAAAGCTTGGTGAGTTACTTGTGTTGGCCATTGCTGTGAAGGAGCTCACATTAGGTTCATTCCTTAGGGGACATGCATTTGCATGACTGTCCCAAGGCACTGGGGAAATAAAAAAAAAATTAAAAGAAATTGTCAGCCTGTTTTTAGATTACATAGTTAAAAATCTGCCAGAAGAAGCACTCAGATGAACTGCCAAATACTCACCTCGGGGAGAATTACAGTGATCCCTCTACCAAAAAGCCAATGTTAAATATGATGCTGATTTTTAAAACATTCTGGTGGGAACCAGGAAATTGCAGAGCAGCAGGGCTGCCTTCTATAAAAGGCAAGTTGTTAAAAAGAATAATAAAGCCTTGAAATAACAGAGGCCAGGATAAATCTGGTGTAATGGGAGATTCCACATGGCTTTTGAGGGGGCAGTTGCAAGGCACAAACCTAGTGTTCTTGGAGGAAACTAGCCATTGTGTACACAAGACAATCCGGCCCTTCGAGTGCACTTGGATCTCCAAAAAGCTCTCCCAGAAGGGCTCTTAAAGAAATTAAGCTGTCGTGGGAAGAAAAGGAAGGTCTGGGTAGTTTCTTATTGGAAACATTTTCTTTGCACTCTAAAGCCTTGAAATGCTCAAACCAAACATTTCTTACGGGACAAAGGTCTGCGGAAAATAGAAGTTATTTCTGTGTAACCCTTGTTTCTGCTCAATGGNCTTTTTTTTTTTTTTTTTTTTTAAGTCGCTGCTAAAATGCACAACTGCAATCCCAGCGCATGGACTGGCTTCTTATGCCTCTCTCACATGAAGCTTCCTTGCTCATTTTGGACCTCAGTTTCCCCAGCTTGCTCTGTAAGCTCATTAAATCCCCACCTCATGACTGTGGAAGAGATTGTGGAGCACCAGTCGCTGAACTACGGCAGAGCCACAGGGCCAAGGGATTTACCCACCCAGGACTAGTAGAGGTAAAGTAGGTAAGTCTTTAGGGGACAGAACCAGTTCTCCATGGGTTCTCACAGGGCAAAGCTCCACACAGCAGGAGCTCTGCAGAGCTGGGTGCTCAGAGAGGCTGTCTCCTTTCTAGGGGCACCAGCCTGGAAGGAGAGCTCGTAAGGGGTGCTCGGTGGCTGCTGGATAGCATTCACACAAACTGTCTGATCCCACAGATCTGACTCCCCTGGGATCTCTAATGCAGACTTTGTTACTGAAGATTAATGAGAAAAAAATAACTCTGTTCCCAATGGCTCAGCAGCCGAGCCGGAGGTTGCAGGGGTTTCCCATGTGGTCCCATGGCCCCACTGCCCTTCCCAGCCCAGCAGCTGTGAGAACCACCGACACCTCTTGCCCACCCCTTGCTGCCATCTGCACCCTTCCATGCCAGGAGGTGCCCATCCGGCTGGCAAAGCACCCTGCAAACAGCACCTCAACTTCAAAGGCGCCTTTCAAAGCAGTCACTCAGCTGGTGGGCACTGACCTGGCACTCTCCAGGATATCCTGGTGACATCCCTGCTGGCAAAGGAGTGGCCCTGACACTCTGTGGCCCCGAGGGCAGCTGGCATAGCCCAACAGCCCAGCCAAGCTTGCAAGGCTGCAGTGTCTCCCAGAGCTGGGGGGGGACGGACTGCACCCCAGCTCCTGGGAGATGGAGCAATTGTGCTATCCCCAAACTGGGATGAGCCCTCTCCCAACTCCTCTGTGAAAAGGGCAAAACAATAGCATCTTGTAAGGGAGTTAAGTACCTCCATCCTCTGTGGCTTCTCTTGTTTCCTTTCCTCCTGTGCAAGGCACAAGGGAAGCTGGTGGGCAAATTAGTGCTGGGCAGCAGGAAGGGGCAGTCCCCCCATCTGGCAAGTCTGGTATCCCTGCTTGGGTGCATCTGAGAACCTCTAATCAGCACAAGCCTAGGGAAGTTTTAGGATGTACTTTTTACATTCAATTTCAATTACAACCCAGAAAAAAAGCTAACCCAAGCTCCCTAGGGAGAAATGGTTTCTAGCAGATTTTTAGCTCTCAGTTACTGCACTCGCCCTGGAACGCAGACATTGTTTACTGCACAGTCTCAGAAGAGCAGGAGATAGGATTGCAATGCAGGTCTAAAGTCCACCCAGGAGCCAGATCCGGGCACACCTCTAACACTACTCAGAGGAGCAAAGATGGCCCAGGGCTGAGCTTAAATGTAGCCCCAGCCTGAGGAGGTAGGTGGGGGTGGGCAGGGCAATTAAGACCATTAGTGCCCTTGGAGTCTGGACAACCAGGTTGTGAGCAAGCTCATAGCCGAGTTAAACAAAGCACTCAGATGCACAGATTCCAAGTCACTCAGGCAGCTGATGTCGAGAACAAGCATGTGGCAGCTTTCAAGGGTGAACCCTGCACAGGATGCCCAGGAGAAGCCCTGGCTGGGTGAAGCAGGAGGTGAAGGCAGAGCAGAGCATCACACCCTCTCTGCATCTGTGCTGGAGCGGGTGTTATTGCACAGACACCACTGTGAGGTGGAAAAGCCTTGTGTTAGCGTGAGTAAGTCGTCTAAAACTGAAAAAACATTGGTGCTGATGGCCCAGTAGCTGCCCTGTGTGTGCTTGAGGGCTTTCCCCTTCTGCTCACTCTAATCTGGCCATACAGACCTGGGTGATGAGCTGTGCCACAGATGCCAAGGATGGGCTGCCATATCCCAGCTGGGAGCCAAGAGGGAAACATCTGGGATAGCTGCCGTTACCCTCTCCACTCCAAGCACTGCTAAGCAGAGTTAGGAGTGACTCCAGAGTGGCTGTGGGGAGCCACTGAGTCAGGACTTTGGCTACAGGGCCCCTCAGAACCAGGCTGGTCCCCATTTTTGCCATGATTTGCCTCTCAGGAGGCAGCATTGCTCTGGGGTTGTACCAGCACTGTGCCTGGATGCCTGGCTGAGGCCAGGAGGAACTCATGCCACAGATGTCATGACCACAGGCAAGCACTGGCTCTGTGATTGCAAGTTTTAGTGGAGCAAAGAGATCTTACCCAAGCAAACCTGAAACACCGTGGCATTGTGCAGCAGCCAAGCGCTGGGTGAGTGAGGGGCTTCATCCTGGTAGTGCAGTGATAGGGCAGAGCCACAGAGAGGAAGGCAGAGACCAGTCCCTGCTCAGGTCCCACATCCCACATTGCAGGAAGCTCCAGGCTGTGGCATGTGTTTTGCTGCTCTGAAAGGGAATGGAAAAAGGGTCCAAATTTTCCACTTAGCAAAATTCTGGGTGGGAATCATTTTTGGCCTCATCAAAGTGTCACTGTCAAATAAAACCAGAACATTTTCTATGATTAAAAGATTATTTTTTTTTAAGCTTACACTGAAATGAATTTGTTCTGGAACAAAAGTCACTGTTACCCACCAACCGATAACCACTGTTGAAGCTGTGGAAATTTTGACATTAGCCACAGCCTTTAAATCAACAGCAAGACTTGTTCTATGCACTTTTATTTTTATGAAAGTGACATTTTTCATTGAAAGTAACCTCACTTGAATGAAGCATTTCTACCTGGCTCTTCTAAATACTGACCCAGAGCTTTATATATCATTAAAAGGAAACCCTGTGTGCTTCCTGAAGCCCCCCCCCAACAGCAGCTTGGCCCTTCCAATCTGATTACCTGAGCTCACCCCAGCAAAACCACATTTTTTCCCCCCCGTGCAAGCTTAGAGAGGAGAAAACAAAATCC
Organism: Pedionomus torquatus; assembly: GCA_013398155.1. Classification (NCBI taxonomy): domain Eukaryota; kingdom Metazoa; phylum Chordata; class Aves; order Charadriiformes; family Pedionomidae; genus Pedionomus; species Pedionomus torquatus. The sequence continues at coordinate 556,162 of VZRU01003899.1, read as the reverse complement.
AGAAGCCGCTGGGGCCAGGGCCAGCTGCGGCGGGACAGACGGCATTGGTTAAGGGGCTGGCAGGGGTCCAGCTCGTGGCGTATATAGGAGGGAGTTGGGCTGCAGATAGAGCCACTGCTGCCTGCTTTAGCCATCGCTCACACTCTTCTCGTGGCTGAGGAAAACTACAGCCTGCCAAGATGTGCAAAGGATTAGCAGCGCTGCCCCACACGTGCCTGGAGAGGTGAGAGTGGCCAGTTCGCGCGGGGATGCTGGGACGCTTGCCTCCTTGCAGGGCTCTGCCAGGGGTGGCTGGGGGCAGAGGGGCTCTTTCTCCAGCACATCCGAATGATGGACACCTTTTACAGAGACTGGGATCGCCTAGCTCTGAACTGGGAGGGAAGGGGGGCTTGCTGGCATGGGGACTCAGTGGGATGCTGTGAGTCGCTGGGACCCTCTCGAAACACACCCCTCAACCTCAACACATAGGAGCACGTTGCCCTCAGACTTTAATGTTCACAAAGCATGGGATGGAGGAAAAAAGCAGGAAAGTAGGTTGTCTTTCTGAGGTGAAACCAGTCCTGGCTCCAAAGTGCCTCAAAATCCTCTTTAACTGCCTGCATCTTCCTCATACACAGGTTAGTCAGCCCTGGCCCCGCTAAGGAAGCTCAGCTCTGTGCAGAATGTCTGCTCTACCCAGCTCCTGGTACCCATCCTTACCATCATCTTCAATCCCCTCCACCCTGTCACTTATCTTGAAACCTGTCCGAGGCGGTGCTGGTGCTTCCCAGGCTGCTCTCATCCCTTGGAAACCCAGGCAGGCTCCAGCCCTTTCCACACTGATCAAAACATGCCCTGTGCTCCCCTCCTGCAGAACTGAAGGGACTTTGGAGGGGGACCCACGAGAAGCAAAAATGCAAGGTGGGCCATGGCATGAGGCTGGGGCCTTCCTGCAGCAATAGGGTGCTCGATCCTCCACCTAAAGAGGAAACTTCATAAAAGACTTTACAGGTGAATTACCCAGTGAGGATCTCCTCACAGCTGTGAGCCCTAGTACTGCTTTTCAGATGAGAGTGAAGGTGGCATTCACTGTCCTGGGGGGATGTCAGGCGAAGTCTCCCTTCATCAGGTAAAGCTGATACTGCTTGCCTGAAAGCAAGAGAAATTCCCACCACAGGTGTGAGCAGGAGTGTAGGCCTGTGATAATTTCTTTGCTCGAACTGTGCCCTTTGGCCACCCTTGTGGCCCCGTGCTCACCTTGCCAGCTCTCCTGCAGCCTCCTGTGCTGCAGGCAGCACTCTTCCAGATGTGGGTGAACCACATGTTTCTGCTCTGCTCTTATCTTTGTTGTCACTCTTCTGCTACTTTCTAATACTACATTTGGTTTTTTTCACTGCTGCTATGCTGATGCTTTCACTGACCTCTGTTACATCTTCAAAGCCTCATTCTTGGAAGGCCGTTTAGCTTATTTTATACATGGAGTTAGGGCTGGTTTTGTCCCATGTGCATCCTTTTGCATTGCTCTATGAGGAACCTCGACAACTGCTTCATTGCCAGTCTCATGAGACCCTCCTGCAGTTCCTCACAACTGGTCTCCAAGTGCCGTACCTGGGTAACACCGTACCTGCTGCTTGGCCCTCCTCTCCATGTGTGTGACATGTTTAACAGCATAGTCCCGACCCACATTCCCCAGGACCATCCCCACCAAGGAAAACACACCATGTCCCCATTTTCCCTCTGTGTTGTGTGCTACTTTTCCCATGCTGTTCCCTATACTGTTGTCCTTCCCCTCTGCAGCTGCTTGGGGTCTGGAGAGCCCATACAAGGTTTCCTGGAGACTCAAGAGGCTAGTACCCCCACACGCTTCCCCAGGCACATGCTTACTGGCCTCTTTAGAAAGGGCCAGTAGGTTTGAAGAAATCTCTTCCTACTGCCAGAGCTGCTTTGACTGCTCTCCAATAGACCATATTTGTCCATGTGTCCACCGCGGCTGTCTGATACAGCTGCTGCTGACATGTCCGTACAGTGTCACACTCGCAGCTTTACAGCTCCTTGAATCCCTCCTGGAGCCCTTTTCCCTGCAAGGAGCATTCCCTCCAGCACCTCTCTGCCCTCTGGCACAGTGGCAGCTTTAGCTTTCAGCTATAGCCTTAACTTCTTCAAGTTTCTTTTTTTGTGTGTGTTTTGTTTTGTTTTTAAGCTGGAGTCTCTCCTGGCCCTCCCCAGCTGCCTTCTTGCTCTTGATGTGTTTGACAGAGCCCATATTTTCTTTTAATGCTTTTTGGAAGCTGTTTCTCAGACTTTTTCTTGGCTTGCTCCCAGATGTTCTCACACTTAGCCTTCCACAGTTTATGGTCCTCTTGCTTTTTCTCACTCAGACATGGCTGAGGGGGGTTTTAAAGGGTGCCTTTTTGTTTATAACTGCCTTTTTTACCCTGCTGTTTAGCCTTTGCTGAAGTCTTGCTTGAAAGCTTGTCATACATCTGATAGAGGACGCCAGGATAATGTCTTTAAATAGTCCTTCCCTCCCACCAGCCTGCAAGTGCTCAGCCCTCTGGCTGTCCTTTCTTGCTTCCTTTCAACAAGTCTCCTCATCTCTGCAGTCTCTCCTTCTGCTTCATGAAGGCCCCACAGCTGAGGACTTGCTTGGGGTGGGGAGATTCTTGCTGCTGTCCCCATACTGGGACCTGCAGGACTTCAGCAAGGTGGGCAGCCGCTGATGGTCTATCAACAGCCCTGTGAGATGTAGCAGGCATGGAGCCATTCAGGAAGCACCGTGGGGAGCAGCTGGTGGTGCGGCTGGAATACAGATCCAACATCAAGCCTGGTGACCACGCTGGAGAGAAGCCCACCTACAGCACAGCCAAAGGGAAGTTAGCCCCAGAGCTAAGCTGAAACGGAGACCCCAGCTGTGGGCAGGGTGTGGGGCTCAGCTGAGGCTGCTCAGGGCCATTAAGGCCTATTAGTGCCCTTTGAGCCCAACAGATGTTGGTCATAAGTCACTGTCAGAGGGTGGGAGATTAAGAGCAAGATTTTCAACCGGATCTGAGCACTACTACTGCTGCTGTGTGAAGCTGCTATCAATTGCATCCAAATCTTGCATGTGTTCACCCTATCTGCACCAGGGCAGTGAGGTCCTCAGGTCTTGCTCAGGCAGTGACAGGGCCCTGGCCTTACATTCCTATCTCCTTTGGCTGTTGTGTGTTAGATTAGGCTCTTGGTGCCCCTGCTCCCAGTACAGCTTGTGTTTTCCCTACACCTGTTAGGGGACCCTCTGCCATCCACCATCCTCACTTTAGAGGTGGGTGAGCCCCTTTCCTGTTGCTCTTCACCCCTGATTCTGCCAGATGAAGCTCTCAGGTTTGAGCACTTGGTCTGATCATCCAGAGGGGACCCTCCCTGGTGCACAGCACTCAGCACTGGCAGTGCGACAGCTACAGCAGCATCCCAGTTCTGCCCTCCTGAGTGTGGGGTGGTGGCAGGGAGAAGGACCAGGTGGCAGGTGGCATTTCTGCTCAGCCCCTTTTAGGGAGATGCTTCCTGAGCCCATGTATCCCCTTCACTGCCAGGAGCAGTGGCCACAATCACAGATGTCAGGAAAACCAGAGCTACAGGGAGGCTCTTACGCCCCAGCAGCTTTCCTGGGGCACCCTCTGGACCCACCCATTGCTTCAGTGCTAAATGGGGCTGCAGCTCCTGCTGTCTTTGCCCACTCCTGGTGTCCCAGCATGCAGTGACAGCCTGTGGGGCACCAAGGGGCACCTGAGGCTCACAGGAGAGCCAGCCCCAGGCTCTGGGCATTGGGAGTCAGTTCTATCTCGGAGCACTTGTCCACATTTGGTTTACTTATTAGAGGGAGTAGAACGAACTGTGCATGGTAGCACCCCGTCCTGGAGACACCTCAGTGCAGGGAGCGTGGGGACTTCATCACCCTTCACCCAAGGTCTTGGTCTTTCCAGGAAAGATTCAACTTTTCTCAGAAGCAAAAGCAACTGAAGCCGTCCCTGTAACTGCTGACATTTTCCATGAAAACAGTTGGATTTCTGGGTCTGCTCTGCCCCGTGCTGGACACCCGCTGAGGACGGTCCATGCAGACCCAGGCTGGGCTGATCACTGGCTGGCTCTGCTGCTCACTCCTGTACTGACTGGTGCTGGCCTTGCCGTCCCCTGCCTGCTCCCATCCCGGGGTGGTTGCCAGGGGACAGGTTTCTGCAGCAGAAGTGGGGATCAGCTGGCGGGGGAGCAGAACACATGCCGGGATACAAAAAGTCACCTGTGGAGTGGAAAACTGAAACACAGAGGCAGTTTTGTAGGGAAGGGAAAAAATTGAAGGAATGGAAATTAAATAGCAGACATAGCAAGGGAGCGATGGTCCACAGAGGGCTTGTGAAAATAAACAGCAGAGAGAAGTGCAATGAGCACTGAGGCCAGGGAGCTGCAGCCCAGCTTCGACATCCAAGCTGTGGCAAAAGCACTGAGCTCAGCCCACCCATGGGGCAGCAGCATGTCCCCTTGTTCTCATCCACCCCCTGTGCCAGTGAGCCTGGACATCACCAAATGTTGCTGTGCCAGGGAAGATCTTTGCCTGCAAAGATGGGGTTAGGGCAGTGGTGAGTCTGTTTTTCCCCCTTTATTTGGTCAGTCTTACCCAGCACACCTGCATTTTCTCTGCAAAAGTTCAACTTGCTCCCACTACCAACACTGAGCTGCAGCAGATGGAAGCTTCCTTGGTGGCTTTGGATGCTCAGGGCCACATTGCAAGTCATATTGCACAAATGGGCACGTAATTGGAGACAGATGGACCCATTTTCAAGCCCCAGGACCCCACATGTCTATCCACATATCTAGTCCTCCAAAAGGATGAAGGACTAAAGATGGAAACTCCTTTGCTAGTCTGACCACCTCCTGAAACCCTTCTTCCCTCTCTGCCCAGGGAAAGCAGGACCTAGGATTTACCTGTTTGCAGAACCCTTCCCATTGCAGACATAAGGCTTATATACTACTATACATAACTTAGGAGTGCTCAGAGAAATGGTGGGCACCAGCAGAAAGTGTGACGGGTTGCTGGCAGCACACATTGCTGGTGTTCCCTAAGGGAGTGATAGAAAAATAATACAATCCTAGTAAAAGTTCCTAGAAAGGAGGAAGCCCTCAGCCATGAGTGCTTGGGAGGGTCATGGGTGGGCCCAGAACACACCAAGGAGTGTTTCACCCTGATTTTGGCAAGTATAGAGGTGCATGCTGACCTGTGTGTTAGCAACAGCATCTCCCAGGATAGGGAGGATTTTGTGAGGGTGCTCAGCAGCAGAGCCCTGGACTTGGGGGCTGCACCACGCATCACTGAAGGCAGAGCAGTGACCTCAAAAAGCTCAGGGGATGTGACGAGGACACTTTACTGCCCTCTCTGGCTGCAGTCCAGGACCTTGGGTGGGCATCCTGCTCTGGAGGCCACTGGTGTTTTGGGGCTGGTGGGTGCAATGCCGGGTGGGGCTTGGTCTGGGACAGGCACCTCTATGAGGCCCAGAAGGGCCTCTTCTCCAAGGGAGCTCTTTCATCTCCTGGCCAACGTTTCCTCAGGGCACATCACTATAGAAACTGAGTGCTGCACACACATCCCGTAATTCATCCTCAGAACAGTCTGCCAGCTCCACTGATACAATTATCCCAGCCACAGATGGGGACAAAGCAAAGAGATGGAGATCAAGAGCTGCCGCTAATTCTGAGTGCCCAGCTTGAAATGCCTCAACCAGGCATCTTTACAGCATTAGTGTCCATTTGTCCGCGTGTAATTAATTACACAGCTTTGTGCCTCACTAGCAGCCATGTCAGGGTCCCTGCTGGGGTCCATGTGGGCACTGGGCAGGGACCATCCCTGCTGCCCCATCCCTCTGCCTGATCCACCACTGCTCCTTCCCTCCCACAGGGCCAAAGAGATCAAGACCAAGTTGGGCACACTGCTTCAGAAGCCTGACTCTGCCATTGACTTCATCATCCCCTACCCGGAGAAGCCAGAGAAGCTACCCAAGGTTCAGAAGTGAGTACTGTGCTGGGGTGGGCAGTGCTGGTGCCTGTGCCCAGCCAGAGGGGTGAACACAGGGCCCTTTTGGGATGCTGAGGAGCTGAAGCCCCTGCTGTAGGATCCAGTGCGGGCACACAGGGATTTATGTGGCAGGTGGCTTGTGGCATACTCCTCGTGACCCGCTGGCTGGGTGCAGGCTCTGAGGATTACGTCAAGGCAGCATAAGATGTGTCAGGCAATATAGCTTTACGGAAACCAGATTTCTCATGGAAACTCAATTTACTTTTGATGAGATTTCACATTCATTCAATAAAGGTTTTGCCAGAGGCGTATGACACTTGGACTTTTCCAAGTCACCCGCCTCAGCAGGGAGGTGCCAGCCCCACACAGCCTGGTGGCTCCAGGGCAGCAGAGTGTCCCTGAGCTGGGTGCATGGCCTTGTGTCTGGCTCTGGGCAGCTCCGCAATGATGGCACCATCTCACCTTATTGCCTTTGTCCTGAACCCCTGCTCTTCAGCACTGAGCTGGGTTAATGACAAAGCAAAGCAGAGGAGAGGCTAAAGAAGTTGATGGGCTATACTGCAAGTCACAGCTCATAGAAGGCAAAATAAACCTTTAAAAGAAATGTTAGCTCAAATCTAAAAGCAGGATGGCTTCCCAGACATAGGGCGAAGGCCTCACCCAGGGCATCTGCAGCTCAGCCTCGGGCAGCTAAGCCAAATACCTGAGCTACTGCCCAGCCACTCTTCTGCCACCCCTCAGCCCTGCTGCTATCAGATACAGGTTGGTTCTCCTGGGGACACCTGCACCTGCTCCGAGGACTTGTCCCCTGTCATTGAGCTGTACCCAGACACAGACAGTGCAGGAGGACCTGGGTCTGACAGCACCTGGGCTATCTGACCTGACTGGCCCAGCCAGCCTCGCTCATGGCACTGGGAGTGAGGGCTCATCTCGAAAGGCTTGAGTTGCTGTGTCACAACTAAAACCAGAAGTGCATACACACTCTTCACAGCACCAGGCTTCTATTTCCACTTCAAAATCACAACTTTTTATTTGAGACCAGTCCCTTTCCCCATGTTCCCCTTCAGCCCAAAGCAGCATTACTCTAGACTGGCAACCCTCCACCACAGGATTGCTAAAAGCCAAAAACAAACCCAAAACTCCAATCCCTATGGGCAGACAAACGTCCAGCTCACCCTGATGTGAGCCTACAGAGACCTGCAGTCACTTTGCTGGCTGCACTGGTGGGGGCACTTGCCAGCATGGTACCTGCCCACTGCAGTGCCGCTCCAAGAGAGCTGCCTGGGCCAGGCAGAGCCCCAGTTGGCTCTGGATGGCATGTTTCACACTCAGTTATTGCTATGCCCTGGATGGCTCTGTGAAAGAGACACATTTTTCCCCATTAGACATCCCTGCCAAAAGCCAGAGAACATCTTCACTCCTCACTGGCTGGAGGAGTTGATTTCTTCTGCGCTGCACCGTTGCGCAGCTTTGGTATCACTCCCCCGTCAACACCTCACTGGCAGTTTATATCATCCCTGGGACATTCAGCTAATGGATAAGTCAATTTGATAGTTTCCAGGAAATCTGGATTTTGTTGGGTAACTGCAGTGATGCTCCTCCTCACCAGGGGGTGGGGAGGCACCTGGAAGGAACATGGGGGCAGGGAGAGCTTTTGATCCTTGACAGCAAGTGCAAATGCCATTTGAGGTCCAGAAAGCAAATGCTCAGAGCCCCCATCATGGTCTCCACTGCTCGTTGCTGGCAGTTTGATGACAAGTGAGGGCTGGATGTCCAAGCCTTACATTTCTTTTGTTCTCCTCTCCCCCTTGGAGCCACCCTAGGGTGTGGGTGTCTGGGCAGGATTACCTGCACTTAACCCCATCTCCATCATGGAAGCACCAAGGCCCCCAGGACCAGCAAGGTGTCCTGCCCACTGCTCCCTCTCCATACCCAGTGATGCTCTGCTCACCCAGAGGGTGCAGCAGCAGGACCAAGCATAGCCAGCAGGTCGAAGGAGGTGATTTTGCCCCTTTATTTGGCTCTGGTGAGACCCCATCCAGAGTACTGCATCCAGCTCTGGAGTCATCTGCAGAGGAAGGGCGTGAACCTGTTGGAATGGGTCCAAAGGAGGGCCACAAAATTAATCAGAGGGCTGGAGCACCTGTCCTATGAAGACAGGCTGAGAGAGTTGGGGTTGTTTAGTCTGGAGAAGAGGAGGTGCCAGGGAGACCTTATAGCAGCCTTCCATGACCTAAATGAGGCCTACAGAAAAGATGAGAAGGGACTCTTTATCAGGGAGTGTAGTGATAGGACAAGGGTGAATGGTTTTAAATTAGAAGAGGGAAGATTTAGATTAGATATAAGGAAGAAATTCTTTAGTGTGAGGGTAGTGAGGCACTGGAACAGGTTGCCCAGAGGGAAGCTGTGGATGCCCCATCCCTGGAAATGTTCAAGACCAGGCTGGATGTGGGTTTTGAGCAACCTGGTGTAGTGGAAAGTGTCCCTGCCCATGGCAGTGAGGTTGGAACTTGATGATCTTTAAGTCCCTTCCAACCCAAGTCATTCTATGATTTTATGATAACCAGCCTGAGCTGCCAGGCTGTCAGCAGAGAGTGAGAGCTCTGTGGTGGTGTTCAGGGGGGTCTTCCTTTTCCCCACAGCACCAGACATCAGCTGAGGTGGGCAACGGGGCCCACCCTGTGCCCCAGAGCAACTCAGTCAAACTTTTGGGGGCTAAAAAAAATCCCAAACCACACACAAGACACCCACAACCCTCATTAGTTACATTACAAACACTGCATTCTAAGAGGAAAAATAAAAGGAGGACAAACCACACACATGAAAAACAAGGAAAGTTTTCACCTGGGAAGGAGGGAACCAGCGCTGATGTCCTGACCTGCCATGGGGTGTGGGAATGAGGTGGCTGGGCTGTGAGAGTCAGGGGGTGCTGACCCCAGCCCCAGCAGCACAGGTCTGGCAGGATCTGGCCCCTGACGCCTCTCCCCGGCAGGGAGCTTCCTTCCCCATCCGAACAGAAAAACACAGGGATGCTTCCCAGCTGCCTGTCAAGCCCCCACTCTGCCCTCCTGCACACGGGCAGTGGGGCAAGAAGGAGACCTGCGGCTGCAGAGGGGACTCGCTTTGCAGTTCAGCCATGTCTCTGCGCAAAACATGGGGGAAATACCCAGTCATCATCTCCCCCTGGGAGAGGGGTACTCATGTTGCCATGCAGCTCAACCACCATCCCCACTCTGCAACAGTCTCCACAGCTCGTTACTCCATTTTCCCCTCTCCATTCTAAAAAAAGTTATTTAAAAACCTGGCACCCAGACCAGAGTTGCAGGGTGAGCATGGACTACCCGGGCTTTCTCTACTCCTTTCAGGCCATCACCGGAGGAGGCTCTGCAGTGGCGCGATTCCCTGGAGAAGCTCCTGCAAAACCCCTGTAAGTTCACATCCCCCAGTTGTGTGTCCCCCCCGGTGCTCAGCGAGAGCTCAGCCTCCCCCCGCAGTTGCCCAGCGCTCAGCAAGGGCCCATTCCCTCGGCAGATGGGCTCGCCAGCTTCCGCAGCTTCCTGCGTTCTGAGTTCAGCGAGGAGAATGCTGAGTTTTGGGTGGCCTGTGAGGACTACAAAAAAACCAAGTCCCCTGTGAAGATGGCAGAGAAGGCCAAGAAGATCTATGAGGAGTTCATCCAGACTGAGGCACCCAAAGAGGTCAGTGGCCGCAAGCAAGAGACAGTGCCAGGAGGTATGAGGCTGTGGCCCAGGTGGCCTCCATCCCAAAGGAGAGTGATGGCTGCAGGGCCCCCCGTACCATGGCTGAGCAGCTCAGAGGGCTGTACCCTTGGTGGAGGTCAGCCCTATCCTCACTCTCACCCTTCGCAGCCTCTGTTCACATGCTCAGCCTCTGCTGGGCTGCCTCATGGCACAGGCTCTTCCAGCACATGCTCAACCCTTTCTCCACACAGAGGGCTTACATTAATCATAAAGGATAAAAATCTATGGTAGCCCTCCTCCCAGAGTTATCTTTGCTTCAGGATTATAGATTTGCCTGTATTACAGATTTGTCACCAATAATTCCCCCCGATAAGTGAACCTGCTTCAGTCCTTCCCCATAACCTTTGCATAGTTGTTAGTGGGACAGAGCAAGCAGGGGGACATGCCATGACCCACCCCTTGGCAAAGGCAGGCTTCCCATCCCTGTTATGCTCCTACCACAGGTGAACATCGACCACTTCACCAAGGCTGTGACCATGAAGAACTTGGTGGAACCATCACCAACCAGCTTTGACATGGCCCAGAAGAGGATCTTTGCCCTGATGGAGAAAGACTCCCTGCCCAGATTTGTGCGGTCGGAGTTTTATCAAGAGTTAATCAAGTAGCAATTCAGCAGGGCTGTGCAAGGCATTCCCCGTGGGCAGTCCCACTGCTTCTGTCTTAACACCTGTCCCTTTTCCTGTAGCCGCTTTGCTTTCTTGATACTACCCTAAAAGAGCACCCAGGGGTGTTGCTAAACATCTCTCCCTGTGCTTCGGACTGTCAGATGGCCCAATGTTTCCTCTCTTACAGTTTCTTTCCTCTCCCACAAAAGACCAATTAGCAGAAACCCCTGGTGATCCTCCCTGGGTTTGGGACCAGGGCAGTGGAGCAGCCCCAGCCCTGCAGTGATTGGGAGGCACTTGGGCAGCTGGTGCATCTCTGGCACTGTGGGGCTTAGAGGTTCTTAGAATATGACCATTTTTCTCCCAGTTTTGACCATATAGCTGGTTTGGCCCAGGCTCGCTCCCTGCTTCCAGCTTCCTGGGGTGTTACGGAGGCAGCTCAGGGTACTCACCAGGTCCTCCCACCCCTGGTCAAGTCCAGAGCACCTGCAGCCCCGGGGTGGAGGGTGGGTCATGTCCGCCGTGCAATGGGCATCACCTTGTCTTCAGAAAGCAGCCCATCAGCCGACACAGGGATGGCTGTACGGCAGTGAGAGCTGTACGGCGGGGGTGGGGGCAGGGGAGGGCCCGCCGTGAGGGCGTC
>VZRU01003899.1:509048-545127 GCA_013398155.1 Pedionomus torquatus | reverse complement strand
GATGGTGGCAGGGCAGGGCCGGCAGTGAGGGCTTCACAGCAGAGCTGGGAGCTGCATGGCCATGCGCTAAAGGGTACAGCTGGCTGGCACAAGGGCTGGGCAGCACTGCTTCCCCAGGGACTCGGAGTAACCCATGAGACAGCCTGTCTGCTTCACGCTAAGACAGTAAAGAGGATAAAACAAGATCTGCTAGTTCGAAACACCGAGACTGTTTAGCAACCCAGAACTCTGGCTTGCTCCAACCCCTTGCATGACCTCCTAAGTTCACAGCCTGCAGCCTCTGCCCGTGTCCCCAGAGCCTATGCACAGCCCTGAGCAATGCTGGTGGCTGGTGGTGTGCTTGGATTGCAGCTTCGGGGGTGTTGCTGCCTTGGTTTCACGCTCCAGTTGCTTCTCTCTGCAGTAGGCATGCCAAAGCGATCCTTCTGCACAAACCCAATCGAGGGGCATCGATTAGAGGAGGGAGGAAAATCATGCTGGGGGGGGAGGAATGCTGCTAATTGCAACTGTTCAGATGCAATTAAAAGAAATCCAAGCAACCCAAAATCCAAACACAAAGCCATCACTGAAAATAGGGAAAATAAACCCCTGTCTTCTTGAACAGACGGCAAACTCTGATGAGTTTGTGTAGCCTGCATCTCTCTCTCCTGTCTCCTCCCATCTGCCCAGGACGTGTTTCCATAAGGCTGTGTCTTAAGAAGCCCAGCTCTTTTCAAATGATCCAAAGCCAGCCTACCGGTCGCTACCAGAAGAAATCACATCTGAGGCTGGGGCAAAGGCATACATGAAAGGTGGCTGGGGTCTCGCTTCAGCCTCGCAGTGAATATGATAGACCTCTGCTCTGCGGAGCCTGGATGTTTTGCCCCGTGATAGTTTCCTGTTGCAGCATCTGTGGTTCACAATGAGCATGCTATGGGGATCGACCTGCCCCACCAGCAACCTGACAGATGTCAGCAAAATTCCAGGCAACGATGCTCCCCGCAGGCAGCTCGGACCAGCCACCCACTCCTTGACTGTAAGTCATAAGACTCCATGCAAAATGCAATAATGTAAACAATGGAGTTGCCAGCCTCTGCAAGACTTTCAAAATCTGATCAAAACCCCACCAGCCCCAAATATTTACATGTTGTCACTATGGTGATGAAGAAAAGTACATCCCGAGCTGCAGGAAGTAGGCTGCGTTTTCCAGGCAGGGAAAGGATGGAGGCCACTGCAAATGTGACTTTTTTTTTGCCCTCTGGAGCCCATGGCCTGAGAAAATCAGTGCTGGAGTGGCAGGGGGTGATGCTTGCACGGCATTCTCCTGGAGTGAGTGTGGATGGTGGCTTGGGCGACCCCAAAGAAACAGAAAAGAGCCCATAAACGGTCCCATCAAAAGGGCACAGGATCCCCCTGGCAGCACCCACTGGCCAAAGCTGGTGGGTGACAAGGGGGATGCAGAAGCAGGGCTGGGAGTGGGAGCAGGGGCTTGGCCAACCCTTCTGCTGCCAGCTGCTCCCACAGCCTCTGCCTGCTTGTGCTTCCCGCACCTTCCTGACATCTCCACAACAAACTGGTGTCAAGATTACTGGGGTTCAGCATGTTCAAGCTCCGTGTTCGTGGTGTGACTCATAGAAGTGCAAAACCAAACAGGCTTCCCTGGAGAAAGACCCAGATCTTTCATTTTTATTTAATCCTTTGGCAGCTATTTCCAGATACTCTCACATGATTCACAGTTAAATGCCAACGTCGGGATGCTGCTGGAGGTTGGCTTGCAACACGTCATGAAAACCAGAGATGTTACTGGCTGCAACAGCGACATGTGGGGCAGGGAGAAGGTGTCTGGGTATGTACGTGCTGAAAAGAAAGGTGGAGGCTGGATTCAGGAGAGGTGAAAGGGCTCCATTGGAAATCCCTCCCCAGCTTGATTTCTGCTAAAATGCTGGAGGCCTGTTTTAGGGGGTGATTGAACAGGTGCCAGTGGGCTACCGCATGGCCATGAAATGTGGCCCCTGAAGCGTTTTTGGAGCTCTCGGGAAGTTGTGTTTGTGTAGAAGGGTCATTTGGCTAGTTACTCAGGCAGGCTCACCCCAGAAATGCGGCAATGCCTGTACCCACCCCACAGCCAAGCTTTCCACTGGCCCAGAGGTATTTACTGTCAGGCTCATACCAACCATCATATTTCTGGTAGGAAATACTTTATGTATTTTATCACTCTTGCTCTCATGAAATTTGCTGTATGTATGAGCACAATACACACGACATCGTACATCTGTATCTCTGTAGTCATATATAAGTATACACATATTCGTATATACATAATCCTACTGTGGGCATCTGGATCCTCCGTGAGTCAGAGAGTCCAAAGGCAGAGTTTCTGGATATCATGCTCAGGGTCCATCACAGATGAGCATGCGTAGGTTTAGTGCAGTCCCAGACCCTACCGAGGGAAGCCTTGACCATCCACCCAAGTGAACGTGAAGGTGCATCTTCCAAAACATCCTCTGAAATCACCCTGTGGCTGTGGCTGCTGGGTGCCCGCAGCCCTAGCATGTCCTGGCACCCAAGCCAGTGCAGGAGGCAGGTCTCATGCTCTCTGAGGGATCCCAACCCCTGCCGTGGGGCAAGGCAACCCCACGCTGCAGCGGGGGTCCCTGGGCACCAGACACTGCCTCCACACCTCCTCGGTGGGTGCTCCCCACCGAGGGAACATGCAGAGAAGGGCTCCCTGCAGCCACATCTCTTGGGTTAACAGTAGGGGAGTGGTTTGGGGTGTGTTTTCTGGTTGCTTCACTGATGTGGACCCTCATGCCTCAACAGCCATGGTGTGGATCACCCAGCTCTCCCCAGCATGTTAAGGAAGAGCTCTGCAGGTGCTGCACATCCCAGCCTTGAGGACTGCCAAAGCCTGTGACGCGGTGGCAGGAGTTGCCTGCGGCTCCCAGGGGGCTGAGGGTGGCCAGGGCTCAACCAAGCTCCCCTCTGTCTTTGGTCACTCCCTGGAGGGTGCCAAGTGCTGTGGGCAAGGGTGGGAGCAAAGTCAGGAGCGGGGATCGGATCCTTACACCCGTGAGCAGCAGGTTTTCAGTCTGATGTTCTCTGTGTGATTTCTACTAGAGATCTTCACACGAGGAAGATGTGGGGTGCCGGTGTGCACTGAGGAACTGGTTGTGTTAACTCATACTCCTGTAACACTCAGTAATCCACACATAAACGTGTATTCCTGCTACTGTCTCAATGGACTATTTATTTTGTCTCTTTCCACTGAAGGGGCACTGTCTCCTTACCCTCTACAGGACACTTCCAAAACTTGTGCCTAATAACCCTGGCAAGACAAAAAGGCTCCGAGAGCTTCTTTCTGCTGCGACTGATGTGGTAGTTTCTCAGGAAGCAAAAAAGGGAATAAAACTACCACCCTGGGAGGCTAGTCCAGAGGAAGCTGCCCAGCAGCAGCACAGCATGGGCACCGCAGCCCCGCTGCTCCTCAGTCCCCACTGGCAGAGTCGGCTCCCACACCAGCAGCAGCCACAGCGGATCGGTGGCAGGGGTTGAGCAAGAGCCAGGCCTTCTCATCCCCAGCCACCCCCGCTTCAGGCAGCTGCTCTGCACTTGCAGGGTTTGGGCCCAGGGACAGGTTAATCCCTGAGCAAAAATGTGTTCCCCTCTGGGAGCTCTGGGGGGGAAAACGTTTGCTGTGAGAAGGTGCTCCTCTAGGTTCGTCTCTCCGAGGCCGTCACGAGGGCCTCATGCTCACCGCAGCCCCTTGGCAAGGACAGGTAGTCCCTGTGCTGAGCTCACTGCTGGGCACAGCGTGGAGCCCAAAAAGCCCAGCATCCCCCAGGCTCATGGTGCCAAGGGTACCCGAAGGACATAATGGCTGTTTCATCTTTCCCTAATTTAGAACAACCCCCGAGTGAAGCTGTTTGTAAAATGACTTTTTACAGTAACCTTGGACAATTAATTGCATCTCCATGCATTTTCTTTGGTTCACACAATGGCATTTTAGAAGGGACTAATTCAAACATTTTTATTTAGAATGTATTCATCATTATTTAAATATCAATACAGTTTTTGCAATAGTTATCAAGAGTTCCCAGTACCAGAGGAAAAAAAAAAAAGATAGCCACATGCTTGGCTATGTTCAGAGCTTTAGCAAGCCTCTCCATCTCTTAGCTGAACATGCAGAGGTGGTATGTGTCAGTACATTCTAATAAATACAAAATAAAGCAAATGCCAAAACAGATGACAGAGGCCCCTGTGGGCTGGGACGTGCCTACTGGAGAACCATGGCCTCCTCCTGCCATGTCAAAACCCTGGTGTGAGAACTGTTGCCTGGTCTGGGATGCAGAGCGAGGAATACACAACTGTCAGAGCACCAATATCCAACTAAGGAGAGACCAAGGGGTGGGGGAGTGTGTCCCCAGCAGCCACTGGACTCCTCAGAGCTGGCAGTTCCAGCTGCTGCCTGGCAATAACCAATACTGCAGCCCAAGACAGTAAGCCCTGCACCTATTCCTTGTGCCTCCCTCCAACTGCAGGTCAGTGTCAGTCCCAAAGCCCCCAGTGATTAAAAAAGTAACCTGCCTTCTGGCAAAGCCCAGGAGCAGTAATAAGACTGACACAGCTTCAGGAAAAATGGAGTCAAGCTACCACTGAATTATAAACTCATGTAAATAACATTAAAAATAAAAATACATTTTCAAGTACTCCCAGGCAGGGTCTTTGCTCCCCAGCTGTTGGGGAGCATCATAAACTGCTCCAAAGAAGCCAGGGCAGGCAAACCTGGATTCAGATGGCACTCCCAGTCAGTAATACACACCTGGCAGTATGGGAGAGAAGGAACATGTTTCTGTTCTACTCAGCTACAGTATTAAACCTGGGAGAATTAATAATATATGAAATAATGAACCTTCCCCAAAATAACAGCTCTGTACAGCCCCAAGATAAATCCTTGGGGGGCATAAACTAGATGCTGCAGCGGGAAAAGCGCCCAGAGGGGAGAGCTTCCCTTCAACTGTGGCTGTGGTAGTTGAGGGAGGCTGTTTATCTGAGAAGTTTTGGTTACCCTGCAAGAAAGAGTGGAAGCTCTCCCTATGCCTGATTACTATAATGCAGCATAGCCCGAGTTCTGAGGAAACACTGCTGAAAGCCTAGATATTGGGGATCTATATGAACAGCTAAGGACCAGAACAAGTCCTTCTCATCAAAGCTTTTGCTGATTAGAAAGGGGAAATCACAGTCCCTGCCACTTCCCTTGGCTCCTCTTTCCCCTGCTCCTTGTGAGGTGTCACACTGCAACGTTGCAAGTCTGGTCCCTCAGTAGGTAGTGCTGGGTCTGAGCATGTGCTCCCCCACTGCCCCCCTGGGCTTGCGGGGCTCACCAGAAACACAGCAGGCACGCAATGGTTGCCCCCAGCCTTCATGTCAGACAGACCCCAGGGCTCCTACACTGATGAAATCAGAGGAGGGTTTGCGACACAAACTGAGCCTGGCTTGGGTTACAAATGCTGGCTGTTGCATGACATGGGATACAACTGGGACATTAGACAGCTATTGGAGACAGCTCTGTTGCTTCATGCCAATGAATGCTTTTGCTGCCGTATATTCTTGCAAGAGCCCAGCTCGCTCCTGCCTTGCTGCAGGTTCAGGCAAACTGAGAGATGACGTTAGAGTTGCAGTCTAAGGTGTGACTGTGGCTTCTCTTGCAGTTTTCAGGCCCGCAGCTGGCACCAGGTGGGCTGACCAAGTCCAGGTAGTAGGGGGACTTAAGGAAACGGCGGTAAGAATCCTTTTCCATGAGGGTGAATATTTTTCTCTGAGCCTCATCAAAGCAGGACAGTGTAGGCTCCAGAATATTGTGGCTCGTCTTCTCCCGTGTGCATGAATCCAGGTTCACCTGTGGGCCAAAGGGACAGAGTAAGAAGAACCTGTCCCAGAAGTGCCTAGCATAGCTAAAGGAAAATCCAAGCATCTCTTCACCAGGCGTGTTCAAGCTCTCCTCGGTGGGCAGTGGTCTGAAATCACCACTGGACACCCTGCAGCCTTGGCAGAAACTGGCAGCTGGATACCAATGCATCTCTGCTTCCAGACAAACTGTGAGGGGAGACTGACACATATTCCTCTGGATGCAGCCAGACAAGAAACTCAAACAACTGCAGAGGAGCAGCTGGAACACTGGGAATCATAGTCCTCTCAGGCTCCTCTCCATTTGAGTGTGCACATGGGATGGCCACATGGTTGTAAACTACACCCACTTGCTCTCTATCCAAGTTTAATATGAAAGCAATAAAAATGACACCATTTTCTTGCTAACTAACAGAGAAGCACCATTTTTCAACTCTTGTGAAACTATGAGATCTCTGCTTCTCTGTGCTGCCAGCCTGGTTCAGGATTTAGGTGAATACCTTTGCTCAAGAAACATTCTGTGCACGTACCTCTTTTGTTGCCTGCACGGAGATGAACTCATCATAGATCTTTCTGGCCTTGGGGCTGAGCTTGGCTGGTGACTTGGTTTTCTTGTAGTCCTCACAACTGACCCAGAACTCAATGTTTTCCTCGCTGTACTCTGATTTGAGAAAAGCACGGAAAGCAGCCAGACCTCCTACAGATTTTTAGAAGAAAATCAGATCAGGTAAGAATGTTGGGTCCCAAATAGTCATACCCATGAACCACAGTAAAAAAACAATTCTGCATTCTCCTTCTCAGAGCTGAATGAGCATCTCCCCTGGAGATAGCTGCCTCCCTCCACAGCAGTTGCTCCTGCATGCTGAGGGAGGCTGGAATTCAGACAGGTCCCACGGGAATGTCACACGTGGGTCCTCAGCTGCCTGCTCCCCCACTGTGACCTTCAGTGGCTCAGCCAGGAAAGCACAAGCAACTTGCATGTTCCCAGGAGGCCCTGAGGAGACAACCAACACATGCTGCAGAGTCTCAAGCCATGGGAACAGCGCGAAGGAAACCTTGACATCAGTGTAGCCTGGAACCAACAGGAAGACGAAGTCTCCCATGGGCTCAGCTGCAAGCAGTTTCCCCAGTTTTTTGGCTCTCGTTTTACCCACTGTTAACTACAGCACTGTCCCCTCCTTGTACAGGGGCTAAATCACTTCCTCTCACAAAAGGGACAGTTCAGCCATAGGCCAAAGCCCCACTCATGATATCTTGGTATTTTCCCCTGGATGTGACCAAGAGTACCCTTCACTACCCCTCCCAGTGACTTGTGTGGCCAAAGGAGCTGCTGTGTGCTGCTAAGAGATACAAGAAAAATGTCCCCTGTCCCCTTCAGGGGCTGCTTGGTCCCCACACTCTGCAGGCAGCACCCTCAGTATCTCCAGCAGAAGAGACATCTTTACTTACTATCATGATGAATCAGGTTTTCCAAAGAGTCTGCCCACTTTCGGACTTCCTCTTGGCTAACCCTATAAGGAAGCAAAGGGAGAAACATGACAGAGATTTAGGGGTAGTACAGAAAGGATAAATTTGGTTTTGTGCTCTGCATCAGTAGAAAATCTCTTTCCCTGATTGTAGTAAAAGCATACACAAGAGTTCAAGAAGGAAATACCTGTCTGGTTTACAGAGAGCCTTGGGGATCTCAGATCTAATGTACAGTAACTCTGGTTTGCAATCCTTGTCACCAGCCATGAGTTGGACAGGAATTTTCCTGGAAAAATTGTTGGGAACTTTGTGCTTATCTTGTGACTGGATGCATCTCTCACAGGGGGAGAAACAGACCTGGGATCACTCTTACAGGTCCAATCAGTTAAACTCTGAAGGACTGACTTCTGTAACTTTTCAGGGGAACAGTAGCTATATGGAAAAGAGAGGAACACAGGACAAGACAGGCTGGTCTCTCTCTGGCTTTTTTTTTTCCCAATATGTCTGTGCAACTGTGCAGACCACTGCACAAACCAAACTCAAACAGCCAGTGCTGCTGATACTGCAATGTGTTGTCGCACTGAGCCTTGTGATGGCGTTATTCCCCTGTGCAGGAGACTCTACAAGTCTTTCCACGTGCACAAACATACTGCATCCCAGAAACGTTGGCAGAATGGGACCTCTAATACAACCTTCTTCCTGGAAAGATATTATCCATACCTGAGGACTATTGCTACACTAGATTCAAACACACAGCTGTTCAGGATGTACTGGAAAGCGGCAGCAGCAGAAGTGCTAACAAAGCTTAGCTCAGTGAAGCAGTAAACAGCATGTTGCAGGTAATCTGGGCTAAACAACACGACAGCATTTTCTCTTACCTCTGGCTTGAAGATATTTTCTCTTTCTTGCCCTGAGAAGAGCTGTAGTCACAGGAGTCTGACTTCTGCAGCAAGAAGCCCAGACGGTGCTTCATGTCTTTGGCACTGAAAGAAACAGTTCAAGAACAAGATGAAGATAATGCTTTACAACTCCCTCTGCAGATTCCTCACCCACAATAAGCTCATTCAGCATTACTCGGTGACATAAATGCAGGTCTCAGCTAGTGACTCCAGTGCTGACTTTCCACTCCTCACATAATGTACATTTCTGTGGCTAGACAAGTACAACAAAGTCAAATAAGTAATTTTTCACATTCAACAGCACCATTTTCTTGCTGAGAAGTTCATCACCCTGCAGGGAGGGCTGGCAAAAGGCTGCTGTTCTCCTACTGATTGTTTACAGTTAAAATATTGTGACAGAAAGGCATCACCATGCTGTAAATGTGTCACTTCTCCCTGAGCTAACTTGCCCAGAACCACTGTCCAGTTCTTACATGCTTAGCAATCCTTTCCTGTAGTTCTTGCCATCTCCCCTCTTCATCACCCAGCTTCAGGAACAGTGGGGCCATGCCAGGCCACCCCACCAAGCAGCTGCCCATGACACAAAGGGAAGGGAGGAAGCAAAGGGGTAGGAGCAGGACTGTGGGGTGACATCAGGGTATGAGCTGGGAGCTTTGCCACAACCAGCCCACACTGACTGCAAGCTTCTCCCTTGCTCCATGGCAAGCTCCTATGAGGATGCATGCTTAATTTTGTTCTGCTTTCCAGCACAATCAGGACAAACATTTGCCTGATGGCAGCACCTAGACATGCAGCTGGTATTGGCTTCGGCATCCCTCTGGATTTCCTTCCAGTTTAAGAACAAAGGGCCAGGTAAATCCATCCCGTTTGTTCAAGGGCACATGACCTGGCCTGCTGCAGGGTGCAGCAATAGTATAAGCAGGAAATTCTTCTCCTGCTCCTCAGATCAGAGCCTGGAAAAGAGCAAGAGGTTGCGCCACAGGGCTAAGCTCCAGTAGCTGCTCAGCCTCCCAGCACTGCTCTTTGCTCCAGCCACAGCACCCTGTCAGTGGTCCCAGCCATATCTTATCTCACTGCTTGCTTGTGCTCATAAATGTTTCCCTAACAACGCCAGCACTGGGGTGAGAGCAAAGGAAACTCAGCTTCATTAGAGTGGGGTGCGTGTGACCAGGGCCGTCGTTCAGACCCTGCCCAGGCAGACACTGGCTGCTCTGCACCACCAGGCTGGAGCTGCCTGGTGCTGCCTTGCCACCTGTCCCCAAAAGGAGACTGCTCAGGTCAGAAGGAAGGCAGCAGCAGGAGGAAACAAGACAGTGCTGCTTGCAGCAAGTCCTGCAGCTTCCTGTGAGAGAGGGATTTTCTTGGGAATTCTGGACAGAGATGGTTATGTCAACCTCTTTTTTTCTTTGCATTTTTTCAAATGTCCGCTTTTTTTTTTTCCTTGTCAAATGCTACTGTGTACTAGGGGGAAGTGTCAATATTTTTTCCTTACATTTTCAGCACTTGTTTTCAAATCCACCATGAGTAAGGAGCTTTTTCTCCCAGGTGGGAGCAGGCTGAGTCTTAGTTTGTACCTTGCCAATCCTCCCCACGCACAGCCATCAGGAAGCAGCCCCAAGGAGCACTCCTGGGGGAGTGCACTCCCCAAGCATCCAGAAAGGTAGCACTGTGCCATCAGAGACCTGTTCAATTTGCGTGGGCTAGATGAGCAGGGAGTTTTGTGGGGTTGGCACCATTCTGGGAACCTCAGCCACCCTGCTGGGGGTCTCCAGGCCCCATAGCATCTGAAAAGGACTAACACCCCTCCAGGAAGGCTCATGACCCCCTCGCAGGTATAGGGGCCCCCTCATGCTGGACTGTGGGGCAGGACATGCTGCCCCATGCTGTACATGCCTGGACAGGTACACGCTCCACTCTGCCTTCTCTGGGATGCCTGGCCAGTATCGCTTACCAGGGTGCAGACAGATCCTAAACGCATGGCAGGGGAATAGCTCAGCCCATCCTAATTGGCACTGCACAATGCGGGTATGCCCAGCCCCACACTAGCCCCAGTTGCGCTCTGGAGGTAGAGCCTGACATGGTCCCTCACCACCAGTGCACACCCAGGACACACAGGTTGAGCCCACACTGGCTGGTGCTGCATCCAGACCCATGGTGCCCTGGCCTGGCCCACCTCCCTGCCCTGCTTGCTGGTGGCTGGAGCTCTGGTCCTGCCAGGCTGAGTTTCTGCATTTGGGATATGTTTTGCGGAATGTTTTTGATATCCCGTCTGCCTTGCTCCTCCTCAAAAAAATGAAGAAAGAAAAATTCAGCAGAGAAAGGACTCAAAGGAGAAAAGAGGTACAAAGCTTGTGGCAGAAGCAGATGACAGAAATACCAAAATATTATGAGCTGCTTGTTTTGCTGATGGGAAGGATGAGTTTAAAGTTCCCACAGCTCAATACAAAACCTTTATGTAATCCCGCTTCTGATTAACAGAAAAAAAAATGCTTGTAAAGAATCATTTCCATCTAATCTTACAAGAGCATCAGAGCCAAACCTGCCACTTCTGCGTCAGACACAAAGTGTAATACATCAGTGTATCTCCAGATTAACAAGACCATTAACAGATGCTGAGAAATAAACAGTACCTTTTTAAGCAAGTGGCTGGCAGTGCAGCGAGTCCCTTGCACATCTTGTTTCCGAGGTTGGTTCTGTATTCCAGGAAAAACAACAACCCAGGAGGCGGCAGAGGCTGCGCGCGGGTCCTTCCCTGTCTGCAGAATTCAGTCTCGTCTCTGAGCCAGCTGCGCTGCCTTGGCTCTGTTTTATAGCCTAGCCCAGACAGCCCAGCAGCACTGGGTGACCCAGTCAGGAGTCAGCACAGCGGCAGCACCCGTCCCCTTTTTTGCCCACCCAAGAGGAAGAGGGTGACGTATAAGCCAAGACAAAAGAATGAGTGGGACTGGAAACCTTACCAGAAATGAAGCTCAGTGTCTGGCTGCAGAGGCTGATTCTTTTAGAAGGGTGGAAAAAGCTTCAGGGGCTTTCCTCTATTGCAAAAGGTGGAACAGTGCAGATAAAAGCTGGAGGAGATTTTCAGAGGGGCACAGACAGTAAAAAGGTTCAGAGAATCAATTCTGAGAAGTGAGATGAGCTTTGCTGGTTCCTCTGTTCGTCTTCCCCTTCTATTTAAAGCAACCTGGGGAAAACAAGGGATGAGAATTTTAAACACAAAAAGTTCCCATAATCCCAATAAATGCAGAAACCAGAGCTCTAAGGAAAGGAGAATGTAAATTCACCAGGGAACTATGCAGGCAGATGAGACTGTCCTGTTTTTTTCTAGAGGCATGCGGATATATGCCTTTGGTGAGGCTGAAAAAAAATCTCTGAAAGGCATATCACTATTGGAATATAAAATGTGCACGTCCCGGCACACACATATTCGGGGACAACTTATGTACCTGTGCAGGAAAAAGAAAGACCATATAGGCTGACCATACAGCTGCCTTAGATATATGAGTACCACTCCAGTACCTTACCTCTCCATTTGCATTTGCTGTTAATCAATAGCCAGTCCTTGGGACTCAGAAGTACCTGAATCCCTAACAGAAGATGGTTGACCAAATTAAAATAATTAAAACAATAGGCAGAAATGTGCTTGCCCAGAGAGGACTTCGTGGCAGTGCTGAGGACACTCTGTGCTAAAGGATGCAGCCATATACACCTGGCTGCAGGGATCTTTGGTGGTGACAGCACTGGCCAGCACTGCTGTAGTTCCACGACAGAGCAGAATGACTCCAGCTACACCACTTGTCCTCAGACCTTAGAGGGTGCAGAAGGCAGTTGCCCCTCTGGAAAGGGACAACTAGCTGATATTCATCGAGTTGCAGCTCAGCACAGCCTGTACCATCTTCATAAAAGAGGGGAAACCTTGGGCATGCATATGGTCTGCTGCACTTCAGTCTTGCTCCCACTGTGAAAGAAGCTGCAGTTCAGGAGCAAGCTGTCTGCCCACGCTACCCACTGCTGAGCTCCCTCTCCCCAGAAACATTTACTTTGCCCACGACCTGCAGAACTTGCAGAGTGAGCTTTTCCCTCCTGTGCCTCTACAGCCTACACCCAGCAGCACAGACAACTCAAATCCCAGATGAGTTTACCTGCCTCAGCATACAGCATCCTCTCAGGTCATTAACTGTGCTGAAGGCAAGCTCCAACAAACCAAAATGCTTTTGTGCGAACGTGACTAATCTGCTGTCAAACCCAAGGCAACAGGATTGCAAGTCCTGCACTGTTTGGAGTAAACAATGAGCTCCAGTGCAGGGCAGCGTGAAACTTTAACTGAGTGAATCCCCTTGTGTTTTCAGTGTTGGTGAGAGGACAGCACTTAGGTGGATCTGTAGGAAATGACTGAGCACTGGCAGAGTTGGTGCCAAAGCTCTCTGATGCCCTGTTTGGGAAGGGGAGGAGAGAAGCCAAAGGGCAGAATATGGCCAATGGGAAAAAAACAACTAATTAATTATTAAATATTTAATTTAATTAATTAATCTCAGGCTTGTGCAATGTCACTGCTGTTCATATGCAACTGGCAGCATGTTCATTCAAGCAATTCAAGAGCTCAGCTGGCTGACGTGGTCAAGGTGTTTGTGAGCTCTAACCCTGGCCCTAACCCTGGAAGTCAGAACCTGACCTCCTGTCTCAGAAAGGTCCCAAAGGCTGCTTGCTGGGGCAGGGAACCTCTGTACAGAACAGAGAGATTCTACAAGTTCTCTGCAAATTGGTGTGTAATCAGATTTAGAAATGTCACACTTCTCTATGGATTGTAAGCTCAGTCACCACATGGCTTTAATGACAGTTGAATGCTGGTGTCAACATCAAGTCACATTCTGCATTTTCCAACTTGTGTGTGAGCAGGCTGTAATAAGAAATTTCTAACATTGCCATTAAAACAGCCAGACAAAAGGCCTCTGCAATTAAGACCACAGTGTCTGGACTGGATATGCAGACTTTTAGAACTGTTGGCATTATCCATTTTTCCAGTTCATTAACAGAGTCTGGTTCTGTCTGGCCCCGTGTGAGGAGTTTGGGTTAGCATACTGTTTCTCCTCAAAACTGCGTTTCCTAGCTGTTGCAGTTTAATATCCTCTTAGCTGATCCAGCTGCTCCCCAATAAAAAGTACTCCCTTCCATCTCTTACCCTTCATAATCAAGCCTCTTCTCCCAAGGCACAGTCTGTGCTCTGCTCAACACCAAAATCTCCTCCTCCCTGCCAGTCTGGGAAGCAGTGTCTCGTACCACTTTTGCTGCCTGTTGTGTCACCTCTGTCTTGCTTCACCTGCAGCATGAAGAAATCAGCAGTGAAGATGGGTGCAAGGCTGGGGGTGGGGACTCCCTAGCCAGTACATTTCTTGGCCAGGTGGTGCTTTGAAGGCACCCAGGGGCTCACAGGAGACAGAACGATAGTAAACGTCTGCGGTTTCCACTGTGGCATCCCTTGTCCCCCACCCACTCATCTCTGCTGCATCTCCTGCCCTGCCTTCCCAAGCAGCTATGAAATGGAGCTTTCCCTCCCACCATCACTGCTAGGGAAAATCGTCACAGGGGTGTGCTCACCCCTGTACACCGCTGTGTGGGGGATGCGTCCCTTGGCTCAGACAGCCAAGCACAGGCTGTGGGAGGAGGCAGAGAGCACAGGGAACGCTGCTTTGGTGGTCATTGCCCAGAGACAAGCTACTACAGGCTGTTGCCCTCCTGACAGCGTGGGGCTCTCTGGCCTCAGTCCCTTCCCATCTCAGAGCCACCAGCTGTGGGATGCACGAGTGTGCAAGGAAGACGGATGCTTTGCATCACTGGAAATGTGTAAGGGTATGACATGGGAGTTGTGAGGATATGCTGCTGCTGCCGTCCCTGGTCCACCTTGCAGAGGCTAACAGTGACCCACTCTTGCTCCTCTTCAAGTCTCACAAAACCAGCCAGACACCTTGGGACTGGGCTAGCAAATAGCCCAGGCGCACAGAGCGATACTGGGCAGAGCATTGCCCATCTTTCTCATGGACAACCCCACGTCAGCATAGGTCTGACCCTTGGTCTGCTCTACAAAAAGCTTTGGTGAGGAACTGGAGCAGCTTCCTTGAGAAGCACAGTCCGAGGTAGCAACAATGTATAAGAAGGTCTGCACAACAGATAAACAACGGCACTTTGGGACAACAGCTTACTGGTCCACAAGTCCCCAGGCTGCAGAAACCCTGCTTGAGCAGCTGCCTGGTGACCCTTTTGCCCACGCCAGCAGCCTCAGCGCCAAGTCCTGCTATGGGAAGATGCCCTGGAGCTGTGCTGAACTCCCCGATTTGCTTTTCCCACACCCAGCCTCAAGCACCCTTTGCACAAAATCCCTTCCAGTGCAAATCCCCATTGATTTCTTCTCCCGGACACCCATTAGTGGGTAAGATTTCCTTCCAGTAACAAGGGTTGCATCTTTTCCACATACATGTATGCTTTGATTCAATTACGGCTAATGAGCTGGAGCAGAGCCTTGCAAGGACCATTTGGGTCTGAGTTTGGATGAATCAGCTCAGTACGTGCCTGTGCCTGACACTTGCATGCAGATATGTTTCCTGTCTCAGGGCACTGACTATGGCCTGACCTCTCTAAAAGACACTTGGACGGGCCACACTTGTCCTGACAGAGTCCCCCAGCCAGTACTGGGATTCCCAGAAATGCTGTCCCATGACATAATCCGAGGAAATCATTCTTTCCCATGTCTCCGCAATGCACCGCCTGACTTCATGCGTGACCACAGCCATGGTCCTTGCAACCAGCCCCCAGAGGCAGTCTTTGAGGAGAGACCATCTCTTCCCAAATCACCCCTGAGGAGAGAGATGGCTCACCATTCTGCCGCACCGTTGATTTGTGGTTCACACGAAAACCTTCTCAAGTGAACATACCTCCAGGCTGATCCAGTTATCTTTCTGTTTCTGTTGGATGAGGCAAAGGTAAACTTTTACAGGCAGAGTAGCTTTGGTTTCTTGCCATAGTTTCTTGCTGAGCCTGTTCCTCTCTGGAATGGTGGTCTGTAAATATTAGCTCATTCATTCTGCATGTTCCTTAGCCCCAACTTCATGCAATTCATACAATGAAAAGTATAACTCATACAATTTTTCTGTGCTCTCAGGTGTTTTCTACTTATACATTCTTATACAACATCACGTTTTGGGGGTTTTGGTTGGCCTTTATTTTGCTTCAATCCTCATTTTTCTGGGCTGCCTGATTCTCCTACCTACTACCCAGAAGAAAATATTTCATCTTTTATCTAAGGAAGAACTTTGTTCAGCCCAAATGGATTTTCTTTTTCTCCGGGTTCGGGTTTGCTAATGAAATAAATGTTTGGGTTCTTTTTTCTGTCTGGCTATTTTTCTTGTTTGTGGGCATCAGACAACAGAAAAAGCTATAAATTGAGTAATCTCTTTTCCAGTTTCCCAAATCTGTCTCATGATCCATCTTGATTAACAGCCCCTTAAACATTTCCTCTTAATCACTAAGAAAGTTTTGAATAACACTGGACCACAAACCAAGCCAACATATGTCTGCTCACTGATGCTTTCCCAACACTAAAACCACTTCAAAACCTCTCATTTAGCCACTTCTAGTGCATTTGATATGGATTGTATGGCATTTTAAGCCAAATATTGATAGCAAGTCATATTAATTTATAAATCTATTTCACCAGCACAGCTCCCCCCTAAAAGCACTATTAAGCCCATTAGAAAAGG
Source organism: Pedionomus torquatus (assembly GCA_013398155.1). Taxonomy (NCBI): domain Eukaryota; kingdom Metazoa; phylum Chordata; class Aves; order Charadriiformes; family Pedionomidae; genus Pedionomus; species Pedionomus torquatus. The sequence goes on along the minus strand of VZRU01003899.1, from coordinate 529,130 downwards.
TCTATTTTTCCATTAAATCACATCAGCTGGTATCAATTATATGACCACCTTTTCAAATGAGCCTGCTATTGTCCATACTAATAGTGTTCCTGCACTGATCAAAAGGTTAATAGCTCTGTGACTACAGAGCTCACTCCCTCTTGGAGCATGTCTTTCTTCCAGTCTTCTTTTATTCTAAAATGTATGAAAAAGGACCACTTTTTGTCCTGGGAGCCCTTTAGCCTATTCCTTCAAGAATCTTAGTGCAAGTCTGTTGCACTTGGTTGATGTAAAACTGTGCAGATCACCCCCAGGGCTGTGTAGCGCTCAGGCTCACTGGTCTTCTGCAAGGCATACTGAGCAAACACTTGCTCTGTGTCCCACCTTTACCTGCAGCTCCTCTGGAAGTCTGCCAGTGCCAGACCCCTACGTTTCCATTGCTTCTCTTGTCCTGGGGGTGTGAAGCAGCTGGTTTTGTCCTGTGTGCTGCCATCCCCTCCTCAGCCCACGCACCCTGCCTGAAGCCCAGCACCTCAGAGCTGGGGGCTGCTCTCGCTGAGCAAAGGCGGCTCCAGTGAGACATGCACCATGGAATGCTCACAACAAAAAAACTCTCCTTTGACAGCAACTAGCTGTAAGTATTTTCACTCCGTATTTTGACCTGATATACAGTGTAACAGGAATTTAGCTGTTGTTGATTTAAACACCCAATTCTCTGTTCCTGCATGTTCCTTTTCACAAGCTGTTCGCACTTACTATTTGGAGCTTGCTGGGAAATCCCGTCGAGATGGGAGCTGCGGTGGGTGAAGGTGGGACAGCTCACGACCCCTGTGGGCCCATCACCCTGTTAGCTTACAGTCAGCCGTTTGCGTACGCCTCAACTGGGGACCTCTCACTCGTGGGCTGGCTGCTTCACCCGAATGTGCCCTAAAGGTACAGGGGAGGAGGAGGCACACAGGCAGGTGGGAAGAGGGTTGATGCATCAGAAATTAGGACGCCTTTATGTACAGTGTACAGCAAAACCACTTATCGTGCCTTCTGCACCGTAGCAACCCAGCTGTGCAGTGACTTCTTTCCTACAGCTTTATAAAGCCCAAGTTTTTAATGTGATTGAGCCATCTTCTGCCTAGAGAATTACTAGAGGATATGAAGTTACAGGCTGCAAGGCTAAATCTTTCATTGCTGCAAATCTAGTGAGATCTACTGTCTTAACCTTAGATGGACCTTTCTTCCTTCCCTCTTATCTTTCCAGCGGCAGCTGAGCGGGATTAGAGCTGCCATGCCACAAGGGCCCATGCCAGGGAACAAAGGCTACAGCTTTATTCAGAAATGCAAAGCCCAGGGGACATCTTGTCAGTGGGGTCACGGCTCGGCATCCAAAGCACACTGCTTGCTGCTCTGGTCACAGTTTAGTTGTTTAATTCTCTAAGCCCGTTTACAAAAGGCAGCTTGGAAGCAGCAAGCATCCATCAATGCCTGTCTCAAGGGTATGTCCGTTATTTAAAAGGTGATGTCTGACAAGGCTGCAGATGGGGCTGCAGAGCATCACGATTACAGGCTAGCAAAACACAAAAGCAAGGACAAGCACCTGCAGGAGAGAAACAGCATCCATTCAAAATCACTGCGGGATGCCAGTCTGCTGCATAGAATGGCAGAGTTGACCCGGGGAAGAAGTAAATGCTCTGGATGTGGCCCCAGCATGAAGGGCAATTGTAAAAGGTGCCAGGTATTCAACCAATTAGTCAGCCCTGATGTGCAGCTCGCTAAGAAATCACAAGCAGGAAGCAGCAAACTGAAACTGCACTGAAATCAGCTGATCTTAGCTTCATCAAGTTCCTTGCTCTGTTTTGGAGGTGAACTGGACAGAATGAAACTGCAAGAGACAAACATGCAGCGTAGTAAAAATGTGGAATTGCTACACTGTCACTCGCTAGTCACTCACTACAGAGGCTGACTGCATAGGAATGCATACAGTATATATACATGGACATGCAAAGACTACTGGAAAACAACTGTCAGTTGTTTGGTAAACTCTGATTTGCCAAGACCTCCTGCTACTGAAAATTTATTTTGCAGCAGTGCTGAGAATCCAAGCAGATTGAAGATTCACTGTGCCACAGAGGGGGGAAAAAAAAGCAGAGGAAGAGGAAAATCTATGGCACATGGTACACGGCTGTGCTCTGCAGCTGATGCTCCCTGCATCATGCTGAGAGTGACAACATTTAATGCTTCATCATTTAGAAATTTCTGCTTTCTCCAAAAAAGAAATAAATGCTCCATGTTGTTACATTTCATCCTTCTGAATTTCTCAGCAGGATGCACGTGGCAGAGATCTTACTGTCTCTTCTGAAACCATGTTTGCCTGTCCTTCTCACGCTCTGGATGCAGGCTGGATGCTAAAGACTGCAATTACTGGCTCAGCAGGTGAGACTCCTTCAAGCTGCTTTCCCAAGGCCCATTTGTGCTTTAGTGATTCAGCCAGAAAGACATTTAAAGACAGACGGAAAAAAATATGGGCTTCTAAACCTGTTTCAAATCAAGCCTCTGGTATACGCAACTGCCATTATCTAACACAGGAATCTGACCAGGACCTACTGCAGCAATCCTTAAACTGTCATTCATAGACGACTGTGGACCTAAGGATATAATGTAAGAATCAAAGGACATGCTGCCTTGCATAATCTCAGAGAGGGTGCCACAAAGGTGAGGGCAGTACTGGCAAATTGTGTTTCCCACTTTTGTAAGATAATGCTGCAGTCCCGGTCAGTCTCGCCAAACTTCCCCTACAAAACCCTCACATGAGATTGCCACTCAACCTAACTTCAGGGGCTTGTCCCATTGAAAGGATTGCCAAGACAGACCCTGGTTTGTTACAGAGCACGCTAGATGCCCATAAAAACATGCCCAATATGCCATCAGCCAGCAAATCCTTCCTGGGCATTTTTTGTCCTCTGTCCCTCTGTCACTGAGGTAGCTTCAGGCCACTACCATACTGCATTCTGCATTCACCTCTACTCTGTGAAGTGTGTCCTACCTCTTTGCTGCCAGCAGACCGCCCTCCCTTGCCCCATCAGCACCAGCATCTTGGGGTGCCTGTGGAGGAAAAAGCAGTATGAGGAATAGGTTGGAGCCACACTGGCAAAAAATTGGAAAGGATCATGAGAGCTGGAAAGGAGGAGCGCAGGAAGGGAAAAAGTGGTCAGTGATGAACACAGAGGGCAGGAAGCTATATGAGGAGAGCCCCCAGAGATTAGCCGTGGGAAGGAGGAGGACACGTCCCATGGCATCAGGACAAGACAATCTTTGGGAACGCTGTCCAGCAGCCAAGGGTCTCCAGGGAGACTTGGCTGTCTCTGAAGGGAGTACGTGCATCCACTGAGTGGCCTTGTTGCCCTGCAAAGGAGGTCACTGAGAGCTGAAACCAGTGCCCCCATGCTTTGGGACAGTGGGGAAGTATCTCTAGTGGAGCTGTGCCAGGTACAGGTCTCCAGCAGGACCCTTCTGCTCGGCAACACCTCTACCTGTTTTATTGTTATCTCCTGCTTGAGATTCATAATGGAGAATCACTAATGTTCTCTCTGAGTAAGAGCAGCTAAAAATAGTGCTAATATAACAAGGATGAGAGATGAATTTACCAAGTGGAGTAAGAAAGCCCAGAAACCCCTCACAGTCATTATAGGCTCCCACAGCTTTTAGATGTGCTTTCAACAGCAAATGCTCTTGCTGTTTGTTAGGTGAAGAAGGAAATTGACTAAGACAGTGGCAGACGCCTGGAAGGCTTGGTGTTGGAGTGATTTCTTTTTACCCCCTCTCCCTTCAACATACCTCGCTGCTATTCACCTTGTAGCCCTGCTTCCTTCCACCAAAATATGTGGGACTTAGCTGCCAGCAGGTGCACAGAGCATCCAGTAGGCTGTCACATCAAACTTTGCACTGGAAGCGAACAGACTAGTCATCTGTCATTTTCTAAGTCAGCATCAAACTTCCATGAGGCATTTCTCATTGCCAGAGACTGCCAAAAATACACACGTCTTTTTTCAGGCTCATTCTCAGGTTGGGTGTCACAATTTCTCACTGAGGGGAGGGTCTGTCCCTTCTGATGTGGGCTAGTATATCTGCAGCTCAACCTTCGAATAAGCCACTACAGATTTGTAAAATTTTTAAGCACCTGTTGGTGAAAGACAAGCAGAAATCTCAGGAGGAGAAACAGCCAAGAGCTCAAACTACCATGATACTTGATGCTCATGCTCCTTCAGATGGTGTGACGGGTACGCCTGGTTACACAGTGGTCCGGTTTCAGAAGGATGGGGGGGTGGGAGGGGGCAGAGAAAGAAACTTGCACCACACCAGGCTAGCTGCCTAGACACCTCAACAAGCTCTGGGAACTCCAAGTTAAAGCTTTATCTTAAGAAAAAGGGCCATTTTTCCCTTAGAGTTCTGCCCATTTGAATCAAAGAGCCAGGGTGACACCTTGCCCAGGTGTTGTCTCGCACACATTTGCTCGAACCACGTTGGGCTGAGCATGCAGCCTGCACAGCCCCTCAGCAATCCCTGCCCTGCTGGCAGGCTAATGCAGAGGAAGTGGCTAATTTAAACTCTCCAAATCTTCCTGGAGACTTTTGGGGGGTGCTTACCTCTCCTTTTCTAATAGACAAGGGCTCCAGGGAAGCTACCTTGCAGTCTGAGCTGTATTTAGAGTGACTGGCAGCTGATGCAAAACAGGCTCAAAGGCAGTTAGGGAAAGATAAGTTGGGAAGAGAGGCCTGGCTCGCTTCTCCCCATAGCCACAACAAAGCGTTTGATGTGTCCCTTCTCTGCACTCGATCACGTTCCTGCTGCTTCTCTGATTCATATTATGCAACTGATTGACTTTGCAAGATATGAGAACAAAGTGTCTCCTTGCCCTGCTCCCTGATGCGCATTAAGTGTGTTAGATTGGAAGGCTGAAGCAGGAATCAAAACAAGCCCTCAAGCCTGGTTTCTCTGCTAATCACTGGAGCTCATATCCTTGCTATGGTGGGGGACCACTACAGTAATCTAAAGGCACCATCCCGGTTATGCTTCCGTTGGTCTGCAGACCTGTTTTGTTGCAGCTTCCCATTGAGGACTGCGACACTTTCCACATCAAGCAAAAATCATGTTCCAACAGGATTTTTCTCTTTGAGGGTTAATAAACGACTCTTGAAGCAGCTTCTGATCAATGAGATGTGAAGTAAGCAAGCCAGGAGGCACAGAGGCCAGCTGTCTTGACAGCCGCATCCCTATCACAAAAAGTAAAAAAAGTAATGGAGAAAGGAGGGGGACCAATGGCATCACCTGCTCAAGCAGTGCCACAACCCCTGAAAGCATGGCTCAGGGTATTCCTTGTGAAAGCTCTGACTGCTCCTGCTGAAGAATTCACCACCCTAAGGCAAACATTTTCATTTTAGCCTCTTCAGCCTGGTGCCACGTCCCCAGAGCTGGTCTGTCAAAAGGACTTCACATCATGATGCTCATAGTAGGAGGGAGAGGCACTGTTGACAGATGACACTCACATCACGTAGTTTCACAGCCAAGGTACATCAACATGATAGCGCCGAGCTTAACAGAGTTACTGCATGAAATCTGGTGTTGACAGAAGAGGTTTTTTGTTTCTGCTTTTCTCCCTATTCCTGCACCCAGCTGTGGATTGCCTTTACTTATGATTCCAGAATAATAAAGGCTGAATCCTGCTGTGCTGTTTTATTGCTTTTGAAATTCTCTGATATATACATGCTTGGTCCAAAACCCATCAGTTCAGTAGGGGAGACAAGTTGTACTCTGTTAGCAGCAGAGACCAAAGTGGGCTCAAATTTTTAAAAAATTAGCTCTAAAATCCTGCTTGTCTTTGTTCAGTATGAATCAGACAAGATAATATGAAGCAGAGGCTGGAAGAGGAATGGGGACAGTTCTAAGAGCAGAAGGATTATTCTTATTTTTCTCTTCAGTTTTCCTTTTTTTTATTGTCTGGAGTTGTTCATTAGAAAGTGAGGGGAAGAGCCCCTTCCCCCAGCCTGAGATCAACAAAGCCTCACAGCACATTTTTCAGATATGAAGCAGACACATCAGTATCTGCTTTATATTACAATGAAACAGTAACAGACCCTGAACCCCAGACTGGCCTACGGTACACACTCAGGTGTTATTATATAGGGACATGAAAGTTATTCCCAGTCAAGGCTTCATCCAATTTCTGTCCAGCCCTGCGCTGTGTTCTGCAGCTGCTAACATATTTTCTGGAAACCTGTTTCAGTACTGCTGCAGAAACAGGACTATCTCAACCAATCTCTACTCATTAACTAAGTGGCCCATTTACCCAGAGTTTACAATGCAGTAAAGCAAATACTTTGTTTAGCTGCAAGCACATCAGATCACACCTCCAAGGGGCTTAGGTGGAAACACCCTCCTCCTTCCTAATCAGTCCAGAATCTCCAAATGCTTAGACATGGAAGAGCGATGCTGAATGTAGCACGTACAGGGTTCAGAAGCAGTGCAGGTACAGAGTTTACCACAGGGACCAGCACGGGTAATTACAATGTGAGCAATCCTGCACGGGGCACGAGGGGAGGGAGTGCAGAGTGTGCAATTCACACAGTGTGCTGAAGGTCAGAGCAGGATGAATGGATGAGATACAGCAGCTTCCAATCAACTACATGGCTAAGCAGGTAAAATTTTTCCCAGGAGGCAAAAGCCTGGGACCACTATGCACTGAAAAGCAGGACTAGGTCTATGCAGCCAAAAAGCACAAGACACCAGGTAGCTGTGTGACAGCCAGGGAGAAAGACGGAGGTAGCTGGGATGCAGCAGCAGCAGAATGAAAGTCTTGCAAGACCAACAGGAAAGATGACATACTTGTCATCTACAGGGGAGGAGCGACACACACCAAAGAACAAAAGAGCTGGAAGTACAGACAGCAGAACAGCTAAGGTTGGGGTGCCCTGGTGTTACCGGAGGAATGGAAGGGAAAGGTTGCTGAGAGCAGGGCAAGACAAAGGAGGTGCAGAAGGCCAGGTATGCCAGCTTGAAACAGTACATGGTGCCTTTCTTGCTACCAATAGCATGAGCTAAACTTTTCAGATTTGAGAATTACCTGTTTCTCCTAGCCTGGACATGTTTGTTGTCCTGGTGGCCTGTCCATACGTGAACCGCTGCAACCTCAATGCCATGCTCTGGGCAGGATGCGGTGGTCTTCTGCTGATAATTTGTCAGTGCTGTGACCTTACTGCAGCGCAGGCCTTTTGATCACGCTATAAACACATTCTTCAGTTTTACAACCAAGAATGGCATCCTAGGAACCCAGCTCTGGGAGCACTGCTCTACACTATCAACACAGGTTATTCTTTTAATCCTCATTCTGTTGTTTTTCCCCCATTGTTTACACACACATTTCAATACAGACCTCACTTCAACCTTAATGCTTCTGTTACAAATCTCATACACATTTATATGTGCGATAGTCGATATGCTCTGCCTTTCTCAGACCTTCAGTAAGAGGTTGGAAGATAGGTATTGCTCTTCAAGAAGGCTGTAGACCAACTGGAGAGAGTCCAGATCACAGACCTATATGGCAAGATGGAAGAATAAGAGTTTGTTCAATCTAGAAGTGAGCAGACCAAAGCAACACAGGGTAACGATACATGAAGTACCTAAATGTCACATCCATAAAAGGCTGCAGTTACAGAGAAGAAGATGATAAACTGTTCAGTGTGTCCATGCTTGTTAAGGACAAGAAATGTTTGTCTTGAATTACAGCAAGTAAGGATTAAATTAGACAGCAGACAAGATTTTTCCATCTGTAAGATCATGAAGTACTAGGTTGGACCACCTGGGGAAGGGTTTATAACACCACTTAGAAAAGCTCCTATTACAAAAGTTGTTTATTTGCCTCTGCTTTGGACCTTGGCAAGGCTCTGATGGCCTTTCTGCACTCCCTCAGCAAGGGCTTATTGAGCAGGTGATACAACAGGAGTCTAAGTTCAGCCTTGATACCCACGTATGTTTTTTGGTTAAATGTTGGGTGCACAGCATATCCTTCTCTTAACAATCCTACCTGGCTATTTCAGAGACAAACACAGAACTACTGCTGAATAGCATGGACCCACTGGTTCTCTACAGCCTGTCTTCAACACGGGAAGTGCAGCTGCCCTTCACAATCCAGACATTCCCATTCTTACCAAGCTTTGTAGCCTTTGACCACTGCAATAAGCCAAGGTAAACTGCATTATCAAGCCTATTCCCTTTCTTTCCCTCTAATTCCCCCACCCCGCTTCCAGCCAAATGGATTTCCACCTACTCTGCAACCCTGGGGAAAAAGAAGTTGATTTTCTGGCTGGAGAAAGCATCTCACAGTGACCAGTCCCAAGGGAAAAGATGATATCAGTGTTTCCGAGTTTTCAGTTAATTGTGTTTACTGAAGGATACATAACATTAGAGAGCCTTGGCCAAATTTGTAAAAGTAAATAAAGACAATTCCAGTCTAATGTTAGAAAACTGACCCTTGGATTATTTCTGAACTCACTTCTTCCAGCAGCTAGAACAGATTCTGGATGAGTATGATATGAAATAAGGAGCACTGGACTCATATCTTATTTCAAAAAATAAACATCTTCAACTGCTGCAGCTAGAAAGCATCTCTCCTCCAGAAGATGGGCCACAAAACAGAATGGCCACTCCTTCCTCCTGGGGCTTATCTGGTCACCCCTCCATAGGTCAGACTTCCAGCCACCTTCTCAGGAGGGCCCACTGCAAAAACATGTGTTAGAAAGCAGCAGGAATGGAGATGTTGCATCAAGAAGAGCAAGCCGGGAGCTAAGGTATAAGCTGTGCCCTCACTGAGGAGCACTGTCCCACAGCACCCGAGCAGGGCACGCTACATAAGGGCCAGCTAATGGTCCATGTGCAGTCCTAAGATAGATCAGGAGCAGCAGGAGATAAGGCTGAAGATAGACCTACCTATGATGTCACTCAAGAGAGAATGAGGGCCCCAAGGCCTGAGTTTAAATAGATCTCCTGGTCCAGAAGCAGAGGGTGTGGGTGGAGACCCAGGTGAGGCTGGTCAGGGCAATTAAGTCCTGTTAGTGCCCTCAGGCTCTGACATCACATCTGTCCTCAGATCCTACTCCTCAGATGGGCAGAGCCATCTTTGACCTCCTCAGGAAGACCTGCACAGTACTGCTTATCCCAGAGTGGAAGGCAACCATCAGGTGCTGCCCAGTTTCTCTCTGCTCCTTTCCAGTCTCATCCCTCTGCTGCCTCGCTTTATGCCTGGCCACATGGTGTCAGCTGGGGTCCTGATCACTCCTCCTGTGCTTTACAAGCACAACTTGCAAATTGCTCACAGCAATCCTAGCACAGCCATTTTGGACCAGTAGAGTCCCATTAGCTAGCAACTTTCTCCTCATTCTCTAATGATTCAAACCACAAAGCCATTTGTCATGCTGCATCTTCTTTCCCAGTGAGTAAAAGTCAATTAGTGTTTTCAACTTTGCTCTGAAATAGCCCTGGCTCCTTCTTGCTTTTTTATGCTACCAGGAAACCATCTACAATAATGACTTGTTTGGCTGTTTAGCAGTGATTGGTCACAACAAATTTCAAGCACTCTGAACTTTACTCTGAGCAGACCAAACACCTTATGAAGGAGGCACATTTTGCTGCCAGAAATTCCAAGACAAATTAAGTATTGAACCTGTCACATGGCCATTTTTTAATTATTTTTTTTTCACGCAGATTTTTTAATGATGATTTTTGCTACCAGACCTTATTTTCTATCTTAAATACCCACGTTTTCTGCAGTCTTTCTCATTTGCTTAATCCCATCTTAGTAGAGGAATAAAGCCTTGAAAAACGAACCCTCCGAAAGGTCTGTGGGATGAGACCTGGTCATCTACACAATCCAAACATGTGCGATGACCACAGGTGGTCCTGTGGCCATCAGTGAGTTCTGGTGGCCTGCTGGCCCCTGGGGGCTCTGGCCAGCAGTGAGTGCCGTCCTGCAGCGCTGCCCAGGCTTGCTGGGAAGTGAACGGCAGCAACTATGTCCAAAACCAGGCTTGTGAGGGGTTTGAAACAAGGGGCTGTTGCCCTCTGAAGCAAATCAGGTCCAAACACAAGCTGCTGAGAGACATAGTATATTTCTTCTGCATTTGTCAGTGTTAGGGTATAATAAGGCATTAAAACTTGATCAGTGTGTAATAGTTATATTAGAGCTGCAAGGGTTTCAAAATTAAAATATAGCAATGTTTCTAAAATGAAAAACTCAAAACTAGTGATTTTCATCCTATAGATGTTTTAGTTTAAAGGTATAGCCATTACTCAGAGCAAATTCAAATTAAATAAGCTTTCCTATTAAGTTATTTGCCTGACCATTTTTAACTAAAGAATATGCAATTCAATTAGAAATAAAACCTTATGTGCTTAGCTTCACCCCTAATTAGCAATAAATTTACATATTTGCTTAAATTTCATTTAAGATATCATATGTATTTTTGAACTAGAGGATGAGAGAAAAGGCTTGAGATGGGCACACTTCTAATGCGTGGACTGTGGGTCTCCTCCATCAATGGCTGTCACTCATCTGCTGTTAACAGCTTCTATTTCTCAGCAAGACACACAGAGAATGGGCAACCTTTCTTTTGCCAGTACAATATTAAACACGTTTTGTTTGGATGTTGCCTCTACACTTGCTCCCAAAAGAAAAAAAACTGTCTTCCCTGAAGGTTTCCAGAACCAGCTCCTGGACAGAGGTGCCTGGCCTGCAGCCAGGTGGTACCTCTCCAGTTAGTGGGAGAAGAGGTGGTCCGCATCACACCCCTGCCTCAACCACTGTGAGAAGTGACTGACCCAGTAGGTCTGTCATACCACCCTCCCGTGATTAACACATCCACAGCAGATAGATGGCATCCCTGAGCACTCTGCCTGATTGCGGTGGCTGAGTTCTCCTACCCTGCCATGGTGTCTGTGCCTTCCCTTCCACATCCTGTGAATGCCCAGACCTGTGGATGTAACAAGTCCTTCAACCTGTAAATATTCCCTCCTGGGCAGACGGTATTGTATTATCTGCTTCAAAGGACCCACGGTCCATGGCTCATTCACAAGCAGAGGTGTGGGCTGGCCTCTGATTTCCCTTGCATCCTTTCTGGTACCACACAGGGTAAAGCTGCCTGCAATGCCAGGCCCCTAGTGCTCTGATGAGTACACTCCCTCACAACCACATCTCCTGGCTGTGTGGGGCTTGCCTTGGGAAACAACACAGGGGGCACAAGTAAGAACTAGAGTCAGTTCCGGGAAGAAAAGCCGCTGTTCAGATGTGACTGAACACGTGCCCAGTAAAGTGTTTGTGAGGGTTTCACTCATCTCTGATTCAGGCTAGGAAGCAGCTGGCAAAAGTAACCCAGCCTGGCTTCAGGCCCAGCTCACACAATTAGAAAAGTATTAGCAGGACTTAATAGGAGAATCAACATTAAGCAGATAGGAGCTGGTGCAGTTGTTAAAAGACAACGTAGTGTTTTTCCCTGGCAGAAGCCCAGGCTAATGGAGGGCTTCCAGCATCCAGAGCAGCCTCCAAATGAAGGCTTAATTGGCCTCTGAGGCCACTCATATAATTACAAACACTTGTAATGAAGCATGAAAAATACAAGAGCCAAAGACTGTGACATGGAGGGAAGAAATGATCTCATCTGTCTCAAAAAGTAAATTAAAGATCCTTTTCCTTCTTTCTTGCATTAAATCTTCCCGTCTTCTCTCTGGCCTGCAAAGTCTACTCAGATGCTAATTTCCAAGGCAGTGCTAAGACCAAGGGAAAATCTAGTTTCTAACACGAGGCAAAACTTCTGCTTTCTCCTGGCTGCTGGGGACACGTCTCCAACCTCCCACATTCAGTGCAGGTTAGACACCAGGAGGACACTAGAATGGACTTTGACTGCCCACTGCTGGTGTGCACAGCACAGCCCTGCTAGCAGCAAAATACATGCTTTGGTGAACACTTCGTGTTTTCATTTCTCCTTTAACTTTAGCTAGATGACTCTCCATGATTTCTGTTCAACAGTTGAATAGACACACACATCTCTGCCAATTAATCAGACACAGTAGCAGCAGCTGTACCACCTGGTCCAGACAGAGCCACGTACATCCCCCTTCCTACCAGGAACCTGTAGCCCCTGGAAAATGTGCCCTAGAGCAAACTGGTAGGGAGTCCAAGGTACAGCTCCCTCAGTTGCTATGACAGATCGAGCCAAAGATCAATGGGGTTTGTGCTGTTCACTGCTCTTTCTGGTTCACTGGGGACAGTTTGCTGATTTGTTTGTGATGGGGGAGATCCTTGAGTCCTTTCGTGAGTTCAGAATCACAGAGTAACTAAGGCTGTAAGGAAGTCAGGACCTGTCTGCTCCAACGCTCAACGCAAAAAAAAAAAGGACAGCTTTGACATCTGGTATCCTTTCTATCACACATCTGGTTCCACCAAAAGGAAACTTCAGTCAGGGATGTTAGGGAGGACCTAAAAGTATTCCAACTTCAGTCAGGAAGGCTTCCTCCCTGGCACATACCAGCAAAATAGCTGTGCCAACACCACACCCAGCCTTGTCTAATTAGAGATGGCATTACCCTGGCTAATAAGCCTACTCAGGGCTTTGCAACGCCACAGCAATATTGCTTATTCTTCCAGTGTCAGTTGAGATGGCACTACACCATTTCACCTTTTACTTTTTCACAATATTTGTCACTAAGGCCAAGGACAGATGTGTGCCTCCATCACCTACACCTCTACTTGCAAAGCTCACAGCTGCTAATGCAGGGTGAGAAAAAGTTCAGGAGAAAAATTCCAGAAAAAATCAGGAGAAAAACTCCTCTTCCAAGGAGGAGAAGATACATCTGGGGACTACCATCTCTACCAGAAAGATATCAGGGAGGCAGCTGGGTGATTGTCATGCGGTAGATAGACACTACTGAGCATCACTTTTGTTCAGGTTCATTCTCACCACACACTTGTGATTTGAAGACATGCCTTTGCCGTCTCTCTTTGACCCTTCATCCCTCCACCCAGGGAGATCTGATGATCATTTCTCATCTGTCTATATATACTCAACAAGGTGTCCATACAAAGCCACTGAGTCACTCCTCAGGGACCAGGGATAAGGAATTTCTGTCCTCAAGAAACTAAATTTGGCTGGAGTTACTCAGCCTCCTGTTATCACAGTGGCATTCAGCTGCAATTAAATACTGAGGGCTGAACATTGGTCACTAGGCAATCATTTTTTTCATGTGACTAACATTGTTTGCCAGCAACTTCTGTCCAAGAGATCGAGTCCTACATAGGCCAGACTGCGTCAAGAAATACTATAGGACAGTGTCACATTAGCATTGTGATCTTAGGATGCACCACCTGGTCTGCTGAAGTAGGTGGTATTGAAGCAAAGGGGGAGCATCTTATTGCACCTAGGAAGATGGTCATTAACAAACTACAGCTTCCCTGGCCCAGTCTAGGCACAGCCAGCCCCAAAGCCATGACTTTTACCATCCTTGCACAGAGTTTTCTATCATTTTACAGCTAAAATGCTAAAATTTGATCAAATTATGCTTAGCTAGAGCAAGACCTGACATGAGCTTAACTGCCCACAAGTGATGACAAGAAGAAAGCGCAGATAAAGTCACCTGTAAAAAAAACGTCTTGCAGGAGCTGAAGTGAGACTTCGGAGAGGCTCACCTTGCACAAAAGGCTTTCCCTCACCTGTTGTAGGCTCAAGCCTGGGATTTCACTTTGAAGTATCTGCTGTGGTTCTGTCTCAAGGGCTTGCTGGGGTTCCCTGTTTGCAGCTCTGCTCAGATAACCATCACAGTCACTGGGGCTAAATGAATACAGCATGGCAAGCACAGAAGCAAAGCAGTGACAATAATTCTTCAGCAGCCAGAAAAGCACCGCAGCTTGCAGTCCATCTGGTTTTTTGCAGCCGAGATGATGCAGGTTCCTGCACGCGCTCAGTTACTAGATAATGACCCCAGGTGCAAACATCAAGATAGCAACTGTGTCTTTTGCCACGTCTGCACAGCCCTGCCACCAAAGTAGCAGAAACAAACAGAAAAACCCCAGTGCGTCTACCCTGAACACAAACAGGGCTTTCTTATTGATCGGGCTATCATTGGAAGAGAGTGACCAGGAAATTGGTGTGTAATCTCCTGCCACCGCTGAAGAAAGACTGGCCCCTTCCTCCTGACACCCACCCTTTAAGTCTATCACTCCTCAGCCTTCTCTTCTCCAGACTAAAAAAACCCAAGTCCTTCAGCCTTTCCTTATAAGAGAGATGCTCCAGGCCTTTAATCATCTTTGCGGTCCTCTGCTGTACCCTCTCCAGCCATTCCCTGTCCTTCCTGAACTGGGGGGTCCAGAACTGGACACAGTACTCTAGATAGGGCCTCAACAGGGCAGAGTAGAGGGGTAGGATAACCTCCCTCGACCTGCTGGTCACACACTTCTTGATGCACCTCAGGATGCCTTTGGCCTTCTTGGCCACAAGGGCACATTGCTGGCTCATGGTCACCCTGTTATCCACCAGGACTCCCAGATCTTTTTCCTCAGAGCTGCTCTGCAGCAGGTCAGCCCCCAGCCTGTACTGGTGCAGGAGGTTATTCCTCCCCAGGTGCAGCACTGTTACTGTTGAGTAGTGAGCTGTGTGGAGGCTCCCAACTTCCCCTTGGCTGTTCTGCTGCAGGGAAACATTGCATATTCCACTAGTCACCCTTTTCTTCTCCTGGCAGATTTACTAAAATCTACACCATTGGCCAGAAGAAGCAGGGAGAACCCCTGACACCGAGACAGGCTGTGACTGTCATGCCTGGCAAGAGTACCTTGGTCATCGCCCCCTGGTACTGCTGCATCAGAAAGCTTCTGCTCCACTGCATAGTCCTGCTGCTGCAGCTGGTTCAGCTGCTCACAGTTCTTGCCCCTGAGGAAGACTAGATGCTGCTGCAGTGTCAAGGCCAGCACCTTTGCTGTCCCCATCTCCTGATGCTCTGTGTCCTGGTGTGCCCAGGGCTCCCCTTCCTGTGGATGGAGCCACACCTGCCTTTGGCCCTAAGACACACAAGCAGCATCTGGCTAACTGCTGTGACCAGCCCGTCTTGCAGCTCCTGACAGGCGCTGGGGCTGGATGACAATACTGTCAGTCCAGATTTTGGTCAGAGAGCAGCAACAGAGTGTGTTAACAACTCTCAAGGGGTGCAGACCTCTCCCTCCAAAGCAGCATCACCTGTGCGTGCGTTTTCACAGTCCCCCTGGGCTCATGAACAGACGGGGCCCTGGCACTGCTGGCTCTGTGATGCCAGCACAAGCTGTGGCTGCTGTGGGAAACGGTGGCTTTGGCTGCCCACACCTGTGGTGCTCCTTGTGTTCTGGTCATAAAGTACGTGTTTTCCTCCTGCATCCGGCCCTGTGTGTCTTGAAGATGCCTGGAGAAAAGGCAGGAGACATGAGGTGGTGCAAAGACATCCCGATCTGCTGGCCTTGCAGGAGCTTGGGTAGCCCAGCAGTGTCCATCTGTCCCATGCACCCTGCTGGCAGCAGTGACTGCTGTGCACAGAGAGCTCAGCCCACGCCCCGTACCCCCCACGTACTCCTTTTCGCTTGTCAGCTCTGCGGTCTGCATGATTTGCCACTGGAAATTATGCCCTGGTTTCTCCTTCACCTGCCTGCAAACAAAGCGTGAGGTGAGTGGGTTGGTGTGAGAAGGCAGCCACCTGCCCCTCTCTGCCCCTGTAAGACTTCTCACTCATGTCTGCTCCTTCACATACTGGGTGATGTTGACCAGCACTCACTCCTTCTCCTTGTGCAGCCTGCTGTTGTCAGATCATGCTAGAGTGTGGGAAGAGTGCAGGCTTTCTACCTGGAAAGAACAACCCCCTGTGTCATGTGTGAACCAGCATGAGAGTGCTCTTCTCAGCCTCTATGAGCCCAGGACTGAAGGTTCTTGGAGACTCCAGGCTGCGCTGGGGCAGCAGCCTTTGGGGTTGAACAAAGGGTCTGGAGTTGCTGGTGCCTTGGGGGGACTGCTCTGGAGAGGAACTGTCACCTCAGCTGTCTGCCTACTGGCTGTCATAACATGGTAGCTCTGTGCTGAGGACCTCCTTCCTAGCCATGGAGCAAAGAGGGGTAGTTCAAGGAGAACAAAATATCCAGGCCTACTGCTGCCAGACTCACAGTCTCCTCCCTCAGTGACCTCAGATCTGCAGTTTGCTGTTCCCTGTCCTGTCCTCACCACCCTTCCCTGCCTGTTGTTCTCTGGTGATAGGGGCCCTGTTTCTATGCTGCACCTGCTCCTCAGCCTTCCTGAGCTCTTCCTTGAGGAAAGCCAGCTCCACCTTGCAAACAACAAGCTCTTTTTTGTGCGTAGCCAGAGCTCGCTCACTGTCCTGGTGTAGCTGCTGCCAGCACTGGGCTCAGCTGCTCAGCTCCTGCAGCCTCTTCGGGAGGGCTTGGGCCTGCAGGTGGCACAGAGAAGCAGTGGGAGAGATGTGGGCCAAGCACAGACTGACGGTGCCCTGGGGGAAGAAATGCCAGCTCACTTCTAAAATGTAAGAGAGAACAAAGTCATCAAAGCAAAGGGTTTATTTACAAAACAGAGCTGAATTGGGTGCATCTCCAGGCTAGATGCACAAATTCTTTTTTCAATTTTTGGTTTATATATTTTATTCTGTCCGCTTCTGTGTCTGTGGTTGAGAAGTTAGAGCTGACATTCTTCCCAACCGCTTAACCTATCAGAAATTGAACTGACACCTTTTTACCTTGTAAGGTCTTAACACACCTACTCCAAGATTAGGAGTACACCTACATTATCTTAAACATAGCTTTGATTAGTTGATTAGACTACAAGTTATCCCACACTCTTTTGCTCCCTTCTACTGTCCATTGTTAGTAATTACAGGCACTCTGGTGGTCGTTTACTTCATCAGGTGGTTCTACCTTCCTCTTCATCAGTTGTCCTCTAGATGAACCTAGCCCATTTGGCAGCCTTTACAGCCCCCTTGGCAGCTTAATTGCCTGAGCCTGGTTTCTTTGGCCTTGATGGTCCTCCCCTCTTCTTTGAGCTTCTGTGTTGAAGGTTGCTTTCCCACCTAAGTTTCCTTTGCTTAGATAACATTCTGAAGAAAAAGAACATCATTCAACAGAGCAAAGACATTTCTGAGGATTAAGTTATTCTAATTTAGGAGACTTTACCATTACTAGGCCCCTTTCAGTACACACATAGAATCATAGAATGAGACTGACCTAAATATACAAAGTAGCTGAAGCAAAACTTTAAAACCATTTCTCACACTCAGGACATGGTTACCTCCTGTTTGCTCCTGGGACCCCTGCAGCTTCCTCGGCTCCCAGTGGAGCTGCTGCCTCTCCTCCTTGTAGCCTACAATCTTGTCCTACCTGGCTTTGTCTCACTGGGTTTGGGCCAGCTCTGCCTGCAGAGCGGCCACATCCTGCACCTGTGTGCGAAGTTGTGGGGCAGAGAGGGTGGTTAGCCAGGCTGTGGGCTCTAGATGAACCTAGCCCATTTGGCCTGCTGCCCTGACGCAGGAAAGGGCTCTGGCACTGAGGGCTGCGGCGTGGATGGCTGAATCCTAGGGCTGACCTGTCCCAGCCCTTACCTGTTGCAGCAGCTCTGCCAGGTGCTTCCCGTTGGAGGGCACTGCTGGGCCCAGGTCTTTGATGGTCTCCTTGGCTCTGCTAAGCTGCTGCAGACTTTGCTGCCTCTGGCTGTGGGGTGGCTCCTAGCTCCTCCTGCAGCTGAGCCAGGCTGTGCCGCAGACCCCGGCTCTGTTGCTCCTGTGCCCTCAGCTGCAGAGAAGGCATGAGTGGGTGTTGCGTTGTGGCATAGTGCCGCCTCCTGCTACAGCAAGGTCTGTGCCCTCTCTCCTGCTGCCCATCCCTGCTCCCTGCCCCTCCTGCAGCACAGGCTTTGCTCTAGGGCTTGGTTCTTCTCTCTCAAGAGAGTGTTTGTCCACTCCTTCACGTACTCCAGCTCTGGCTAGAGCTTTTCTTTCCCATTCTGCTGACAGTAGAGCTGCCCTTGCAGCTCTCATGGTGTGGTACCCTGCTCCTGGCAGGCCCTGCCTTACCCATGGGGGCAGGGGAGACTGGGGCCAGGTTGACAGAGGGACCCCCACATCAAGTTTTGTCCACTACCTACTCCTAGAGCTCCCTCAGGACTTGGAGCTGTTCCTGGCTCTTCTGCAGCTTCTCTTGGGCATGGGCCACAGCGTGCATCTGTTTCAGTGCCTGGTCCAGGGTCACCTGTTTCCAGTGCCAGAGGCTGAGCGCTGCCCTGGTGTCAAGGGCACAGCTCCGCAGGCTGCCCGCCCTCGGTGGAGTGGGCATGAGCACGATCCTGGCTGGGATTCTGTGCCAGGAACAGCCAGCTTCAGGGCCTCCTACCGGCTCTGTGCCTGCTGGGCTGTGCTGCAGCCTGCTTGCTCCTGCGCTGCTGGCAGCTCAGCCTCCGCCTCGCAGTTGGCCTCACAGGGTGCGCCCTTCCCCATGGAGGAGCGCGGCTGCTCCTCTGTGCGCTGCTGGGTGCTCAAGGCCTGGGCTGCTTGAGACAGCGGGGGTTACGTTGGCATTGCCTTCCCCCACCCTGTCCCAGGGCTTCTGTGAGAAGCGGAGCAGGGCTCTGCCCTGCAGCGGGGCTCACAGACACCTGCATTACGGACACTTGCTCTCATGGCTCCTATGCCCCCGGGGCTGCTTTCCCCCAGGCCTGGGGAGCTGCCTCTCCACCCTGCCAGAATTGCTCAGGGAAACACTGTGCCCTGTGAGTCAGCAGCTAATGGTGCCTCAAAACCACAGGGAGCCTGTGGTCCCACAGGGTCTTGCCATCCTCCCACCATTGCACCGGGATGGACTGAGCGCTGCTGCAGCGCACGGCTGTGCAGTGGCCGATGGAGAGGCACTGCCTGCTGCCTCTCAGGCTGCCTCCCTGCTCCATCCTCCAGCCATGTGTGCACTGACCCTCAGGGGTGACAGATTCGTCCTTGCTGCTGCTCTCTGCCATCGGGGCAGGCCATGGGCTCCACAGCTCTGACAAACCTGACCTTCCAACTGGACACACCAAGAGCACGGAAGGCCGTGGTGCTGGCTGCGGGCTCCATCCAGCCCTCACGTGTCTCAGTCCTGCGGCCCTGGATGCTCCCCCTCTTTGCTCAGCCCAATGGGTTGAAATGAGGGGCCCACTATTTGTTCCTTTATTCCAAAAGGAATAAATCAAAGGAAGCCCCCCTCATCTGTGTAAAGCCAGGCAGTACTTGGTGCAGACAGGACGGTGCCAGCACAGAGAGACACACGCAGCTTCAGGACACAACCCTCTGGGATTTGAATGGAAAACACCTGGAACGCTTATTTGCAAGCAGGACCATTCATGTCTTGTTTTTTCAAGGAAAGGAAAAAGGATGTGTCAGAATTTTTCCAACAGAGCCAGAACTGGGACAGCCGTGGCCACTGAGCTGTCAACCCTTTGCTTGAGTGCCTCATCTTGGTACTGGAACACCTGGGTGCCCGAATGGCTGTTCTCACCTTCTATCCTTTGGGGAAGATACATAAACATTGTCAGGATTGGGACATAATTTGGTCATCAGAACGAGCAGATTTTACACTTGGAGGCCATTGTGGGGGGGTGGGAAATAAAAAAGAAGTAATCTTAGCCTCAGTGACAACCTCTAAAGTTAGGATTTGAAAGGAGTTTGTGGATCGAGTGAAGCAGTCTGCAGATCTTCCCTAGGAATTACAAAAACTTACTTTTGGGCATTGCAAATTGCAATGGAAATTAATTCATACACGTCTCAGACTAAGAGTTTATATACTCAGGCAATGTGGCTAATTAGCAACAGATGAAATGCAACATTTGTATTACATTTGGTGACCATAGCAATATCGGAATTATTACAATTTTTATGTTTATCTAATTGGCAGTGCAACCTGATAAATGATCACCTGTTTTTACTCATCAGAGAAACTAGAATAGCTTGCTTCCTGGTGTGCATACCAAAAGTGCAAATATCACGTTTCCTCTGTTTTGAGGATGTATTTTTGGCTAGATTTGCAAAACTTTT
>VZRU01003899.1:479869-499768 GCA_013398155.1 Pedionomus torquatus | reverse complement strand
CCCCCCCCCGCTGCCATGGGCAGGGACACCTTAAATTAGATCAGATTACTCAAAGCCCCAGCCAGCCAGGTCTCAAACTTTTCCAGGGAAGGGCCATCCACAGCTTCTCTGGGCAACTTGTTCCAGTGCCTCACCACCTTCACAGTAAAGGATTTCTTCCTTATATCTAATCTAAAGTTCCCCTCTTGCAGTTTAAAACCACTACTCCTTGTCCTATCGCTACACTCCCTCAAAAGAGTCCTTCCCTATCTCTTCTGCAGGCCCCCTTTAAGTACTGGAAGGCTGCTGTGAGGTCTTCCCAGAACCTCCTCTTCTCTGGGCTGAACAACCCCAACTCTCAGCCTGTCTTCATAGGAGAGGTGCTCCACCTTTCTGATCATTTTTGTGGCCCTCATCTAGACTTGCTCCAACAGGTCCATGTCCTTCTTATGCTGGAGGCCCCAGAGCAGGATGCAGTACTCTGTGTGAGGTCTCACCAGAGTGGAGTAGAGGGGGAGAATCACCTTGCTCGACCTGCTGGCCATGCTTCTTTTGATGTAGCCCAGGATGGGGTTGGCTTTCTGAGCTGCCAGCACACATCATGTTGAGCTTCTTGTCCACCAACATCCCCAAATCCTTCTCCACAGGGCTACTCTCAATCCATTCTCCCCCCAGACTGTATTTGTTCATGGGATTGCCCTGGCCCGCATGCAGGACCTTGCATTTGGCCTGGTTGAACTTCATGAGGTTTTCACAGGCCCTCCTCAGAAGCCTGTCCAGGTCCCTCTGGATGGCATCCTTTCCCTCCGGTGTGTCAATTGCACAACACAGTTTGGCGTTGTCAGCACACTTGCAGATGGTGCACTCAATGCCACTGTCCATGTTGCTGACAAAGATGTTAAACAGCACTGGTCCCAGTACTGACCCCTGAGAAACACCACTTGTCATTGGCTTCCACTTGGACATTGAGCCATTGACCGCAACCCGTTGAGTGTGACCATCCAGCCAACTCCTTATCCACCAAGTGGTCTGTCTGTCAAATCCATGTCTCTCCAGTTTAGGAACAAGGGTGTTGTGCGTGACAGTGTCAAATGTTTTGCACAAGTCCAGGTAGATGATCTGAGGTGCTCTTCACTTACCCATGAACACTGTAATAATCTTGTAGAAGGACACCAAATTTGTCAGACATGATTTACCTTTAGTAAAGCCATGTCACCAGTCACCTCCTTCCTTTCTATATATCTTAGCATAATTTCCAGGAGGATCTGCTCCATGTTCTTGTGGGGCACAGGGGTGAGACTGACTGGCTATTTCCACCTGTAAGTTATATGGTATAGTGGCAAGGTTACCACAATTCACTTCTGAGTAACGTTTCATGCTAAAAATCTTTCTTCTATCAGCTGATATCAACTATTGAGGCTGCAATTAAGAACATTTTTCAGGAACTGAAATCACCGGCTAATGAAATTACACAGAACAGGAACACAAACCGTATATGTATACACATAAGAGGTGAAAAAAAATGCTCACCTGACTGCCGCTGCTGCAGAAAAATGAAATAAAATAATGTGATCTATATTTATTTACTTATTGGTATAAAGTGGAATATGTTATTAAAGACAGCTGGGGTTAAAGTCAGTTTAAAATAAGCAGGATGTAATACAGAAGCCCACTCTGAAACTGAGAATGTAATTTAAAACCATAATCCTTCTTCTTAAAGGTCCTTTGGTCATAAAAGGCATCTTTGCAATTAATATTTCCCATTCCATCTGATTTTAAAATTTGTGTCACATGTGACACATGTAATACACGAGTTTTCTTCCATTTCCCCTCTCTTAAAAAAAAAAAAATCACAATAGATAACATCTTTTTTGTTATGTGTCAGGAATTTGGACTCCCAGCAGAGTGGGTTATTTTTAGTTCTTTTGAATATTAGTACATCCTGTCCTCCTCAGCTCTGCAAGCCACAAGGAAAAGGCTGTGGTGGGACTCTCACCAGAACTTACCCATCTTACAGTAATTGCGCAGAACTTACTGTGCAGAATATTACAGAAAAGTGCTGAAGCCATGTTTTCCCCCAAGGCTTGGTGTCTTACCTGAATAATTAAAATGAGGCATTGGCATTAAAAAAGGGAAGATTATTTAATTCTTAATCAATTAATTAAGCCCCTCATTCATCTAAGAGGATGTATTGTTCCTATGACATCTCCAACACAAATTCTACTTAAGAACAAGAAACTTGTTGATGTTTTACTTGACATCAGGTCTGTATGTGAAGATGAATCGTAGAATGGTTAGAGTTGGAAGGGACCTCGAGGATCATCGAGTTCCAACCCCCCTGCCATGGGCAGGGACACCTCCCACCAGATCAGGTTGCTCAAAGCCCCATCCAGCCTGGCCTTAAACACTTCCAGGGATGGGGCATCCACAGCTTCTCTGGGCAACCTGTTCGAGTGCCTCACCACCCTCACAGGAAAGAATTTCTTCCTAATATCTAATCTAAATCTCCCCTCTTCCAGTTTAAAACCATTACCCCTTGTCCTATCACTATGCTTCCTGACAAAGAGTCCCTCTCCTGCTCTCCTGTAGGCTCCCTTCAGATACTGGAACGCTGCTATAAGGTCTCCCCAGAGACCCAGAGTCTCTTCTCCAGGCTGAACGGCCTCAGCTCCCTCAGCCTGTCCTCACAGGAGAGGTGCTCCATCCCTCTAATCATCTTCGTGGCCCTCCACTGGGCCCATCCCAACAGTTCTGTCCTTTCTCTGTTGAGGAGTCCAGAGCTGGACACAGAACTCCAGGTGGGGTGTCATGAGTGCAGAGTAGAGGGGCAGAATCCCCTCCTGTGACCTGGTGGTCACACCCCTTTTGATGCAGCCCAGGACATGGTTGGCTTTCTGGGCTGCCAGCGCACACTGCCAGCTCACGTTGAGCTTCTCATCCATGAGCACTCCCAAGTCCTTCTCCTCGGGGCTGCTCTCCAGCCATTCTCTCCCCAACCTGTATTTGTGCCTGGGATTGCCACGTCCCAGGTGCAGGACTCTGCACTTGGTTTGGTTGAACTTCATGCATTTGTGGTGATTAGCCTAAGAAATGAATACATTTTTACATTATGCAAACTGAAATGAGAATTTTGGTGTTATTTACTGTCAAAATAAATATTTTTAAAAAAAAAAAATCACAAATTTTTGTGCTGAACTAAAGACTTGTTATCCTGGGAGACTGTAAATGAAAATAAACCCACAGATTTAAAAGATAAAAGAGGAGCTTTAAATGGACAAACTTGAAATTAGAAATAGGTGGTCATTATTTCTACAATATGGTGCAAAAATTAAAATCTCCACTTAAATCTGATCAACCAGTTTCATCTGGCTCTGGCAGTAGACTCTGATAAACCCCGAGTTTCAAGTTACAGTAATGTAGATAGAACTGATGTTGTGTCCAGCATATGGCACCTGAGGCTGTAGAGGGCAGTTTAAGGTCAGTTAAAAGTTCTTATAAGAGCTTAAGACAATGTTGCATGTTATTTTATGCAAAATTATTCTCATTAGAATTCATGTTACGGAAACTATATACACTTCTTGCAGGTGCTTTGGGGAAAATAATGGCATCATCCTAAATCTAGTAAAATGCCAAGTTCCCCAAGCAGAAGCTCAGGAGTTGCTCTCTGCGAGGGTTGTTTTTGTCTGGATGATCAACGGCCATTTTGCAAAGTTGCAATCTCACTTCCCTAAATGACGACTGTGAAACCAGAACTCTACTTAAAGCCCTGCGTATGTGCGGCTGCAGTGGCAGTGAAGGTGGAAAACCTCCTTCTTCCCACCACCTGTTCTGGACACTGCTCAAGGGCCCACTGGGGGCAACCCAGCCTAGTACAGCATGTGAGAGCTCTCCTGAGCACATCAGTTGCGCCAGATGCAGCTGCAGTAAGGAACTAAAAGAAGCATTTTCTGAAACCAGGAAGCTTTTTAGAGGAAGATGGAGAACCCACTTCTTTTATTCCCCCAACTAAACATTTCTGCTTCAAAGGATAAATCCTACTACAAAGTCATGAAATCAACAATTAAAGAAGAGCCACACAAAGCAAGCAAGCCTGGGTAAGTTTTAAGGTCACACCGATGTTGTGAGTGTTCTGTTTACGTAGAGGAATCTTCTAACATAGCTTGTGGGCATGAATTTGGGGCCCAGATCATTTCATTTCTGACTGATATATACAAAAACTCATGAACTGCAAGTCTAGGAATTGTATACATAAAATATTAATTAATCATGGAATTATTTCTTAAGAACAAAAACCAAAACAAATAATAAACTAAGAAAATAGAAAAGGAAGGTTTCAAGAAGTTCTGAGAAACGCTTCTTTAAAGTCTGAATATATTCCAGGAAAGTTTCTTTTAAAAATTTCAAATGACAGGAAGCAATACTTCCTTTTTCTTTGTGAAATATTAAAAGTAGAAAATGCTGACCCAGCTGTTTACATTCTCTAGTGTGAAATTTCACCCTCTCATCTTTAAAATAAATGATACTGAAAATGAAAAGATTTCTGTTTCTCTTTGCCAGTTCTTCATATGTAAATTTGTGCTAAGCTGTAAACAAAAAAACAATGGGAATAATATATGTAGAAGTAACATAATTATTACTGCAACTGAACATTGGGGGATCTATGATACCAAAGCAGAGATATTAGTTAAAGGAAGCGTTTGAGAAAAAAACCAACCAACTTTCAACAAGGTTTCTTGAAAAGTTGCCATAATTCTGTTGTAGAGCTAAGCAGAAGAGAAACAGGCTGAGCCTTCTACTGCAGAAATCTGAATTCCATGAAGCTGATCATCTTGGTAAACCTGGAAACTTGACAAAAGCAGCAAGGTAAGCATTACAGAAGACTGAGATGGTGGGGATTCCTTTCAGGAAGTGCCTGTGTTACTCAGAGCGTTTCCTGCATTGATGTGTGTGCATTCAGACCTGGCAGAGAGTAACACTTTCAAGATCTATTTAAAAGTTAATAATCTAACCCAAGTTTACAAATGCTATTGAATTACATGGTATGCATCAAAGTAACTCACCAGTAGTGTTTTTACACTAAGTTTAGATTAGTCCTCATACACTTGCAGATACATTTAAACCTTTACTCATGCCAACATAATTTTTACTAGTCCACCGATTATCCTGAGCAAGCATCAACTCAGAAGTATAGCTGGCAAATTACTGCTCACAGGGAAATCATACAGGTTTTCCAAAGAGTTCTGTGATGTGCAAATAGCGGATATGTGTCAAATACTGAATGCATGGTTTCTCAATAATTGCAGAAGTTGTTTGAACACTCATATCTCCAGAATTCAAATACGGATGTTTAAACACTG
Organism: Pedionomus torquatus; assembly: GCA_013398155.1. NCBI lineage: Eukaryota > Metazoa > Chordata > Aves > Charadriiformes > Pedionomidae > Pedionomus > Pedionomus torquatus. The sequence continues at coordinate 494,432 of VZRU01003899.1, read as the reverse complement.
TTGTAGTATTGTCCATTAGACTTTTTCTTACAAAGATGCAGGCTGAAATCTTTATTGATTTCAGTAAGAGCATAGTTGCTCTTATTCAGTGAGGTACCAAAACCTCACTGGTATATTAGGAACTGAATTTGTCGGTCCTGACTGAAAGGGAAGAATGTGTTAAGTGCTGAAACTCCATGGCATAGAAAATTTGCTTCCCCTTTCTTTCCATCACAGATGACTGCAGAATACTTTAGTGCTTCCCATGCTCTTTTGTCTTGTTAAGCTTAATAAACCTTGTTTAAGCAGTTCCTGTCTTTGGGATCAAGATGCCTGCTTTGACCAGAACTGCTTCTACAAGCTCTTACTAATAGTGAACACATGGTGAACACTGGATGAAGGCCCGAACTCTGTCTAGAATCCATGAAAAAGTGGCCGGTAAATGTGGCTGGTATCTAAACATTTGCACCTATACATCTGGATAATTAGGCAGTGTTTGTTGCTCACAACATGTCCAAACATAATGCCTATTCAAGTGACAGAAGATGTACTCTTGATCCGGAGGATTTTCCACTCCACAATCACAGGGGGTTTCATTTCTTTCTTTCTTTCTTGTTTTGCTGCTGGCAGTAGTCTTAATTCAACAGTTTTACAGCTCACTCAGAAATGCAAGACCTTGCAATAATTCAAAAAAGGTAAAACACTGCTGACAGCACTCTTTTTCTGTGTCTCAGTTCCATCCATGTAAAATTATGCTAAGATTGCATCTAAAAAGAGAAAGCAGAGTCTCCCTGCCACCTGTATGCGGACAGTATTGGGTTACTGGTTACCCTGGTGTCGTGGTTTCAGCCAATACTTTGTATTTTATACAATACTTTGTATTTTATACAAAGTACATAGCCATCAATCCATTCTTATCATCTGTGAAAAGGCACTTTTAGAGGCAGATACAATAGTAATAAATAATTCTCTGAAGAATTTCTCTCTTCCACCAGACCATCCCAAGGAAAAATCAGAAATTCACAGTAGGAGTTTCCAAACCTAGCAGAGAGCCTGTGTGGTATCCATACAGTTGAGATCTCCGCATGTTGCCTGAAGCCATCAGGGTTTATCTTTCATTATGAGCAAATTAATTTCTGTAGCTATAGGAACCCAGTGTTCCCAGACTTACAAGTCCACACAGTTCAGAGAACTGCACTTTTTGTGCTTCTCATAACTAAAGAGCTCTGTTTAGGACTGATGTCTCATTTTCCCTGACTCCAGAACTCACCTACTTTACTGGCCCATGTTCATTTCTTGACTTTCAGTTCTCTAGCATTATTACCTTGCAAAAACTGCTTGTCTCTCCCTAGTAAAATATTGCCTCCCTATAAGCAATGACTTCAGCTAGGAGACATGTATGTAACCCCCATTAAAAAAGCGTATACTAAAATCCTCTTTCCAGTTTTGTGCAAACCCAAGATTATTACTGGCTTGAATTTCTTCCCAAGCTGATTGGAATTTCCTTTCACCTAAATGTGTGCCCACAGATTTTGCCAAGGGAACTCAACCTATGTGAATGAGGCAACAGAACAATAAGCCTCTGCGAGGAAAGGGGAATCATATTCAAGGAGTGTTCAGTCCATAAGAAGTTGTTTTAACCCACTCAGCCTGGACAAGTTGCTTATCAATACTGTCAGTGTACTGAGCTTTGCCCTCGAATGAAAATGGTTCTAAACATTAATATTGACAAAGCACCTGATAAGAATGGACTTCACCTTCAGGCTTGGAACTTAAGTCCTAGTCCTAAGCATCATGCAGTTCATCTCTGGGCCTACTCCAGTTCTGGTCTACTGAAAACTAAAGTACTGTTCAGGTGTGTGTCCAGGGTTAGTCTACACAAAATCAAAAGAGAGTTTCTCCAAAATTCTGTTTGCGTGACTGAAGCAACATGTTCTTCCTCTTTGCATTGTGCTCTAGGGCCGAATATTTGGAATCAAGGTAAAATACATGCAACTTGACATATTGATGAAGAATATATGGAATTTTATAAATGGAGCAATGTGTTTCAGAAGAACATGACATTTGAAATATGCTTGTGGTAAACAAACCAGGCTACATGTTCTATTACCCTATAAGACTGTCACCTAAACCATATTGCTACAACTTTGTCTTCAGGCTATATAATTTCCTGTATGTCATTAAAAACAGACTGTGGTAATACAGCTTCAGACTGAGTGCATTCAAAACTACATCTCTGTAGGAGTACTTTTAAAGTTTAAATAGGTGACCAACCTGGTTCCCTTCTGAGTTTTCTCATACTGCATGATCTCAGTTCCCTTACAGATTAGTACTGCAACACAAACACAACAATTTCATAAATATACAATATGCACAATTCTTCAAAACCACTTTCTGTTTCTTAAGCAGTGTGTCTCCTGAAGAAGCAGCAAAATGGGGAGAATCTTTTGACAAACTGCTTTCTGAGAAAGGTTAGTATTTTTTTCCTCTCTGTGCAGACTGTTAGGATGGAAAATTGATGAAAAATGATGGAAAATTACAAAATCCAGTTGGGCACTTGAACAGACCTGGTAATTACCTAAACTAGGTATGAAGGGTCATTTATAGCAGCGTGTGGTTTTGCTCTCCTCACGTGCTTCAGCTATAGCATGCTGTCAACTACTGAAAATAGTTGAAAACAACTTTTAAGTTCCATATTTCATTGAACCAAGTAATATAACAGACAGGAAAGAGTTCCTTCAAAAAACAGTAGAATTTCATTTAATATTGCTCAAATATTCCTGAATGCAAGACCAAACCTTAAAAATAAAAACATGTCCTGTGAACAAAAAGACTTTGTCACATCTGATAGTTGGTCTCTAAACCAGTGATAGGATCAAAGCTGGCCATCATTTGAGAGGGCCTGCCGTTTACCTAATTATCAAATGCACAAATGGCTCTCCTTGCATTTTGGAGGGACACGCATGTGATTCAGCATCCAGCCACAGGGCTGGACACCGTGTGCTTTTCAAATCAGTTCCTTGAAGAGCTGACCTTAATATGATTGCATTATTCCCATAGGTTAAACATACTCAGGAAAGAAAGTATCTTCAGTTTATTAACGATAGGTAAAGCAAATTGTAAAGATGCTGATAGCCATTAATTTTAAATTGTTACCAGAGAACAATCTGTTCTATTAAAATAGTGTCTTGGTGAACCTAAATTGACCGTTAGCTGGAATAAAGTCCATCGCTTCCACATACATCCACATGTTTTGATTGCTTCTATTTCTAAGTTCACGAGATTTTAGTAGTGGACTTCTACAGATTCTGGGAATTCTGTAATGGGAGTTACAGCACTCGGGATCATAATGAAAGAACTGCAATTCTTTAAAAACCTTTATGTATTTTAAATAATTATCTATAATGTAGTGTAATACAAAAGGAAAACAACCTATTTTGTTACCTTGCACAGACTCTGTGAGAGACTAGCTGTCTGATAAGAATGTTCTTTTTTAATGAAGTTCAACATTCCTTTCTGTAGCTGGATTGGATGCCTTTACGAAGTTTCTGAAAACTGAGTTCAGCGAGGAGAACATCGAGTTCTGGATAGCTTGCGAGGATTACAAGAAAAGCAAAACTGCACATGAACTTTTGCCAAAAGCTAAGACCATTTATGAAACATTCATACAAAAAGATGCTCCAAAAGAGGTACAGTAAAAAAGTTATTCATTGTACACAATATTTGACACAATTGCATCGATGAAATCTGCTTTTAAGAAGTGCATGCCCAGAAGCAGGGGCAACAGTTAATCATGTAGTCACTGACGTAAGAAGGCTGTATCTTAAATGTCAAAGCTCTGGAAGGAAATCTGGAAGCAACTGCATAGATTATTCTTGCTGTCCTCCATATTCCTTTCAATAAGCTCTCTGCGTTATCTCCTTAGTACAGAGAATGAGTTTAAATATTATATCATAAGAATGAGAGATTTCGAGTGGTCTGTAGAGCCAGGAGATACATAAACACACACATACACAGAGTACATTTAAGTAAAAATAGGGATGTTAATGTTAAAGCTGCAATGAGACATATCAGCTAGCATTTGTGAAAAAGTATTATCTGCCTTTATTTAAAGCTACCTCCAGAACAATAGGTTTATTCTCCCATTCTCTTAATCCAGTAATTATCTTGTAAACGGTTGCATAACTGAGATTCAGAAGCTTTTATTTTAAATAAGACAAAAGACTAAAAGAGACTAGAAGAAACTGTTAAATTAAACATACCCTATAAAATAATAATTATGTTTTAAGTATGGACTTTTCTTGATTGATCCCCCCTACTTCCATCCCCCAGCTACGACTGCATATTCTTGGTATGTTACTGTCAACACATACACAAACATGTTGATACGCCAATCCTCACCAACATTAAAGCCTTTTTATATTACTATAATAGTGCAAAAAGTTTTCATATTTACAATTTCTTCTTTTTACTTAAGTGTATTATAAAAGATGCATAAATGAGCAAAAGGAATATTTTTTGGCTGCTCTGTGAAGGAGGTGAACAGGTTGGGAAATGAACTCTCACTGAAATCACAATGAGCCTCATCAATAGGTCTTTTGGACTTACAATTTCCTGTAACTCTACCACATTTGAGCAGATCAAATGTCCCTTGCCAATGCTCCTGTTCCTGTGTACCCTTTTTTTCATTGTTTGTCAGAATAGCAGAATTTAAACACTGCTACTTCCCCGCAATGAGGGGGAAAAGGGTGTAATTCTCATTTTAAGAGAAGGAAAGGATTGCAAAATGGTGCAACTCCCACCTATAATTTCCATAGATTATATTTAAGATTCAGATCTGCTTTTTTCCTGCAAAATGTCCACTTTGAAAGACTTATATACCTTTTTATTTTTTTCCCTGCAGCATGTCTTTGGGGTGGACCTTACATAAAAAAAACCCTCTGAGTTGTTTGAGGTAGAACCTGTCATTGACAGTACACATCGATCAATCTGTGAGCAGTTATGGCAGGGCACCAAGCACTGGTACTGTCAATGCTTATGAGATTGACGTAAGCAAAAAAATGAGCAGGAGGAAAGCTGGGCAGGGGTGTGGAAGTCATACTTTGACTAACAGTGATTTCTTTATCTGTTGGTACTTTCAATTTGGTGCACATAGTGTGGGTGCTGTTGTTCACCTTGAGCAGTTGGCTTTGGTGAAACTTCCTCCCTGGGTTCAACAGAGCAGATGAGACAAGCCAACAACATCTCATTCTAGACCACGCAGCTCTGGAACTTGCATCTTCTCTCTAGCTAACTTCCTGTCCAGCAGAGCGCTTTTGCACACAGCTTTCTGAGGATACAGTTCAATAGAGCCATAAAATATTAGGTTTGATGAGTAGACCATTTTCTCATCACTAGTTGCTCTTCAGTTCTTAGATGCGGAAATGACAGATGTAGCTCAGTGAGGAAAAAAAAAAAACAACAAAAAAACCAACCCATATTCTAGAAGTCACTTTCTGGCCAGATCAACAATTTTTTATATATATTTATTGTATCCTGTTTTTCACAATAGCCTGCTTAAATCGGTTCCTGACACTTTAATAAAATTCTCATAATAATGAAATCTTCCCAGGATAAATGGAAGGTACATGGAGCAAATGATCATTTTAATATGCTTTTCCCATCTAAAGCCTCCAGAAACCCATCAAAAAAATGTTTGTATTTTAATTTTAGAGTTTTCTCACCTTCCTATTACCAGAACTCTACACAGAAACCAGAAATTTAAAATATTCACTAACATATTCTAATGAGACGAAGTTCTGCATGAATCCAAAATGAAAATGGAGGCAGTTCTGCATTAATCTGGTGCTGCAAAGTCTGACAGCTGCAACTATACCAAGATGACTAGGAGAAAGTTACTTTTAGCCAAATGTCAATCTTTATCTTCTATTTTACCAATTTTCCTTTGTATGAATGACATATCTGTGAAGACTTTCTGACAGCCATTACTGAACAAGAACATACTAACTAATTCTGTGGTATTAATAGCCAGATAATAGGTTGTATCAAGGATTCAAGGTCCTCTTAGCAGAAAATAATTTCACCAAAGTACAATATCATTGTTACGGATAATAACACAGGATATGCTTGAAAGTTCATTAAAGAAATAAAATTTTCCTCATTCTCCAGGTGAATTTGGACTTTCAAACCAAAGAAGTCACAAGTCAGAATATTCAGCAGCCCATCATCACCACCTTTGATGCTGCACAAAACACAGTCTACAGGCTGATGGAGCAAGACAGCTACCCGCGCTTCCTAAGATCTGATCCTTACTTAAATTTGGTTAAGGGGAGAAATCCCAGTCGTCCTACCCTTAGGAGACGATCAAGGTCTTTTACTGTCAATGACTTCCAGGGTGTACGACCAGACTTTACCATTTGGTAACAGGGAAACTCAACCCTCATAAATTCTAGCTACTGCAGCACTTTGTATGTGTCTTAAAATCCAAATCCTTGGCAGGTGTAAATGAGCGGAAAGCACAGTTACATGCGCTTATACCAGGTCAGAGTTCTGTAGCCGCCAATTAATTGCATTTATTACAGAGAAGTAGGCAACTTAATCACAAGAGATATCATTTAAAGTTTCAAGTTTTTTACAGTACTTTTTTTTTTTTAATTTCAAGCAAGAGCTGTAATCGTGTATGGAGGAAAAATCTGAGTTTCCTGCATAAAAATAGTGTATAAAATGCTATTTGAGGACATCCACCATGTATCCTGGGCCTGTATTATTCAGTACAGAGTTTCATCCCAGAATCTATATAGCTGGCCTTTGCACATATTTATGTTTCTGCAATATTTTCTACACTAAGCACAGAGTACTTGTGGCAGTTTCTCATACTGCAAAACACATGGGAACATTATTAGGTATAATTTAAAGTTGCATAGATTTTAACTACAGGCACTGCATAATTAAAATTTAGCTATTGCATGTTTTAAAAGGAATATAAGAGCACCTATTTAATTTTGGGAGGTACATTTTGTACTGCTTTCTTGTTTCATATGTCTGTTCTTTATATTTAAGTCATACTGTAGAGATTAGCTTTGCCATCAAATACTAATTTTTTATAATCAAATGAGCAGTACCAAAGGGGCAAGAATAGTATTTTAAAACAATCTGTGTCTTTAAATATCAGGTCATGTGTGTATGTATATTTGTCTATAAAAAAAAGTTTTATTTGTAAATATTCATGGTATACTGACTTTTCTACTAAACTTTGTTCTAGAGTTTTCCCTGCCTTTTATTTTGAAAAAGAACCTGCAAATTAACAGCTCTTGGACTCAGGTAGAGTCCAAGACTCAGAACCTACAGTTCTACCAGTCATTAATATACTCTCTGTTATTATAGAGGAGGAATGAGAAATCTCCCCTTTTATTTCTATAACTTAAAGTCAGGCATATGCTTTCCATAGTCAGTATATGCAGTTATCCTGTCCTTTTCATTCAGAATTGATGTAGACTTATCTTGAAACATAGGGCAATTCTTGAAATCTTAAACATTGGTTCAGTTTAGCATGCGACTGCAGGATTTAGTGGTAACCATGACTTGTAAATTCAGTTGTTTCGTATGGAATTTAAGCTTTCTCCCTTTTCTTCCCCTTTCAGTAAGTGGTCAAAATGAAGAGGTACAGTTCCTGAGGATGGGACTTTATGTTCATTACTAATTCAGGGTATATATGAACTGCTTGATCAGAGAGTTTCCTTGTCTGCTTTACTAACTTACAATAAATCTGAAGTGATTTACTTAAAAAGTTGTCAGGATTCACTTTATTACTAGCACATTGATAAGTAAAACATGAAGGTTTCACTTCACTTAAAACTCCATACTGTAATCATTGCCATTACAATCCAAAGTCTTACTGTAAGAAAGCAGAGACCAGAACTCACCAGGGAACACTACTGAACTGCAATGACCTAGGAACCATTTCCAAGCTCTTACCTTAGCTTTACCCGGGGAATAGACAGGAAACACGGTTGTAACTATAAGGTGGGTATGATCCTCACTAGTTTATTGCATTACCTTTCCTCAAATCAAAAACTCTAGGAGTGTTCTATTTCTAAATGTAGAAGTGGTCAGAACCTGGGCACAGTGATTCAGGAATAAATTTTATGGCTTTAGTAGGGTTGATACTGGATTTCAGTTATCTTTATCCATATAAAATGCAGCTTTGGAGCTTGTCAGCCTCATTTTTTTCAAGAACTGTTTACACTTCTATTGTCATTGTCAGAGGTGTCACATGAATGAGTGAATGCAGTGAAAGGCAACTTTCTAACCCAATTTCATTGCTGAAGTCAGTGTATTTTTCTGGATGGTTACTCTTGCTCTTTGTCTGTCGCTCCCTTAAACTCGAATCATTTCTGCCAGAAACAAACCTGTTTCTGATTTGGGGATCTTTAATATCACTAACAATGTCTGGATACCAGAGATCTCATATTTAAAATATGTATGTTCCTATGCTTTTTATCAGTTTGTTAGGGAAAAAGAACAGAATTGAGACAGACACTCTTGAGCATTAACAGTGGGTCTCTTGCAACACAGGCATAACATCCATACATTTGCAGCTAGATTGTCCCCTGGTGTGACTATTTTCCTTCATACCACCTGAGAATTCACACCTTTATTCTTGCCATGGATGAAATAAATGAAAAGAAAAAAAAAAAGTGTAAATTTAATCCTGTGGCAAAGTCCAAACAAATGACAAATATAGGACCTAGAGTAAGACTTTTTCTTTTTAACAGGAAAAAAAAGAGCTGTTAGTCAAAACTGTCTGTAATGATAAATGTAAGTCAGCAGGTGCCCTTTGTTTCATTTCACAGACACATGGAAAATTTCGCTTGTCTCCAGGGAGACCTTCCTCAAAACCATCAGGCTGTAGTACTGACAGTGCTAGTCCCCCTTAGGAGTTTATAATGAAAACAAACAAATATGATATTCCCCGTAGCTATTTACGCATGTATGTTTTTCAAAGATAATTATAAACCACAGCTGAATTTACAGCAGAGTAATGCCATGGGAACTACTGTAAGAAGAAAGTCAAGATAAATTCAGAGAAAGGAAGGCAAAAGGCACAAAGATAAACTAAAATAACATAATTATCTGCCAAAGGGTTTTTTTCTAAAGCAACTCCTCTTAGCGAGAGAAAACGAATGCTGTACTATGTGGTGCCCTACTGTAATTCTGGGAGATGAACTAAGCATAGATTTAGACAAGTCTGTGAAGCCATTCCAGGATTGATCAGAGTAAGGGCAAGCCCTGCACAGATGTATTTATAACGTGAACCTTAGTGCCAGAGAACGTAGTTGAGCTTCTCTAGTTTCCGCAGACTCAATGCCATAGTTATGTCAATCCTCTTGTTTACCTGACCTACTGTAAATAATACATATACAGCACCTATCAGGCAAGTATTTTTATTGAGGATTTATTTTATGTAGTAGCTTTTTAGATTTTTATGTGCCATTCAGCATTCAGTAGGAGGTCTCAAAATATTCCTCTTACCAACACAATAATTTACCCTACATAAACACTTCACATTACTCCTTACATACATGAACTCTCCAGACCCAAAGTACAAAGTAAATAATCTGCTGACTTGTATAACACAAAGGTTTGTCTCCTGTTTCAGTACTTAGGTCTAAGTGGAGGCTTTAAATATGCTGAATCTGAATAAATAAGCAAGAATCTGCTGTTCTTGTTTAACTTGAAGGGGATGGAAATACAAATAGACACATATCTTCTTCAGCTTTTGGGATTTGTTATTGTGCAAAAGACAACTTGGTTATTTTTTGAACTGACAAGAAACAGCAGGAATGAAGTGTAAGATAAAGAATCTCAAAGAAGAAGATAGATTTCCATCTTCTACTAGAGCAGGCAATGGGTAAAACGGCACTTAGATGTCTTTACATGCTACAGCTTATAAGTGACTCACAACAGACAGATCATTTTTCTCTCCTCTTTGTCCCCAGCTGCTCTGCCTGCCTTAATTAACTACTGCTTTGAATGCAGTTCCCTCTCCTTTCCACGCATACTGTCAAAAGACCTCAACTGAAAAAGATTGCATAAAATCATTTTACTCTCTTCAGTGATTCATAAGCTCATAAACTGATGCCTTGCTCAGATGCCGGTCCCACATCCCGCTCTGTTTTTTGCATTTTAGTCAAATACCTCAGTCAAATGCCCTTTCAGCTCCTGTGTTGTTCTGTGCCAAAGATAAAAATATATTTCCTCTAATAACCATCCAGCTTTGCCTCTGTTCCTGCTTTTTTCTCGCTAGTGTCCTCTTCTCATCTTCTGGGTTTTTTTGTACTCTGATCATTTAGGGCTGGTTTCATGAAAGCTCTCTCTGTTTTTATACCAAAGCTTTTCACTCTCTGTTCCTAAATGGCATCTGTTTGCATAATCTCCTCATATGTCCCCTTACAACAGATTATCTAGACACCAAGATTTACAGTCCAGCCTCTATCTTTGCCCTTTCTGTGAAATGTAACTAAGATTAACTAGCATGAAATATAATCCTATAGAAGTCAATTTGGGGTTTTCAAACAGGACAGAGGATTAAGCTGAAGCCTAACATAAAGGCAACCCTTAAATATTTCTTGACCATGCCATTTGCTTGTACTTTAGAATCTGTTTCTTCACAACTTTCCAGACTTGTTTTAAATTTCTGCATTTAACACCGCTTCCGTTTTTCCTCAAGGAAGAGAAGACTCATAAGGATTAAATCCTCATGTGGGCTGTCCCCCTATGGAAGACTCAGTAGTAGCTCTCCTACATCATACACATACTTTGCCAATGTTACTTGGGTGTGGGCACACTGGAGAAGTCAGAAGTACACTTCCTTTTACAACAAGAGACAACCAAGAACATGGGTACGTTGGTTTGCCCTTTGATTCAGTACCTGGCACTGCTTGGCTTGGGACAGACCACCTGCAAGGCACTACTCAAGAAACAACTGATATGGAGAATTATGGTTCATGAGCTTTCTGCAGCATCATGCCAACTTTTTGTATATTCTTATACCGGTGCAATTTATACCCGTCTCCAGGGTCAAGATCACAATATAGTCCTATATAGGCCTCTCGTACAAATAGGAAGTTTTTGTGATGCTACGTAAATCCAGGACATGAGCTGTGCCAAACTCTCTACTGGTTAGCACTAAATGAGACTCTTCAAGGTTGCACATTTCCTTAAGAATTGTTTCCAATTAATTTCTAATGTAGGTTTGTGCTTGTGTAGTACTTGGAAATCCTGTATATGAGGAGCCCAGAATGCTGTAAAACATTTTGACAAATTGTTCTCGAAATCAAAACATTTTACCTGAAGGTCATACTTTGCTTGGGTGGAAAATAACAGCTCATTTTCTTATGCAAAACAACTCTGTGGCATACTAAAGACACACAGAGTTATTTATAGGGAAAAAAAAATATTTTTGTGAGTTGCCCATGCTGTGCAGTGCTATTGAAAGGTAGGCATTTACATAGGGCTGTGATTAAAACGTATTTGCATCCCATATGACAGCCTTTTCCATGTTACTGGGATGCCAGCAGTGCTTAGATCATCTTGACTTCTCCCAACAAGACATGCAGTCAGGTGTCCATTTGCTTGAATTGCTTGGACCAGCAGAACATTAATATTTTTCTGTTGAGGTTACACTATAGAAACAACACTATCCAAGCAAACCCAGGTATGAGATGGATTTAACAGAAGCTAAATGCTGAATGGCAATAATATATTGAATGAGATCCAGGGGAAACCGCAGCACACCAAAACAGCAGCTGGAGAGCGTGACCTTTTCTCACATTGCACTCAGGTGAGTAGAAGGCAACCATTGTAGGAACATATATAAATGAAAACGATTTATTAGGTTAGTACACCAATAGTTTGAACATGAAGAGTCATTTTATACTGCCTATTGAGATAAGTACCTAGCTGAGGTGTTTTTCAGAGGAACAAAAAATCACATGTCTTATTTCACTAAACAGGCAATGGCTTTTCATAAAGGAAGATAACACAAACTAATGCCTGAAGATAGCTAAAGAAGAGCATCAGTTACAAGGAAAGCATTAAGCCTAAAAGTTTAGGAGATTTAAATATTTGATAAATCAGTAGTCCTTAGCAAGTAATATCGGCAAAGGAAGAAACATTCAGTCAATATGTCCATGGTCCATTTCCTACAGTTCTAGCTCTCCTGTGGCCTCTCAAAGTCTGGAGACTCAGAACAAAAATCCAGAGCACAGTTAGCAGAGTTACGGAAATTTTAAGCCAGAGGACTCAGCAATAAAGATTTTAAAATACCCTGAAATTAGCTGAGCAGAGAAGAGCCTGAGCTCTTATCTGGACTGCAAATCCAGTCTGGGTTATTAGTGAACTGAAGCTGCAGACATCAACAGTGTCATCTGGATCCAGGTTTCCAAAAAGTTTAGAAACAATTCTACATGCAACTTCCAGCTCATCTCTAGTACACATTCATATTCTGTTTGCTTGATACTCTTCATTATGAATAGGTAATACAATTGCACAAGCAGCAGATGCATTTATTTTAGTAATAAGATCACTTTTTCTGAAATTTCAGACAACATTAGAGTTTCTTTCCAGAAATTAAGTTAAAGCAGAGCAAGTACATGACAACACTACCAGCTTCTTTTTATGGGAAGAGTTGACTGTGCCTAACCTTGGTAAACATACGTGTGATTTTTGTACTGGCACAGTGATAATAACAACCACATTATTACCTGCTGTGTACCTGAAATAATATCAGTTTACTTAGCTAAGCAGTCACTGAACAGCACTTACACAATAGTGAAAATCCCTCATAGCTTCTTTGTGGTTTTGTGAATTGTGATCAGTACCCCATAAAGCGCCAGCAGCAATTGGACTGAATCCATCTGTTACTCTGTGTGCTAGACAAGAATATTCATGGCTTTTAGCATCCTTCTGTGTCTACTAAGACTGACGTAAAAATATCTACCAGCACTTAAAATCTTGAAGAAGTAGTCGCATCTGTCTGTATCATCCAAATATCAGGCAATTTGATAGAAATTTTAAAACATGCATCTGTTGCACTGTTTTAAAATAAAAAACGTGCATCATCACGTGATTATTAATAAGAAAATAGGCACAGATCCTGCAACTCTTCTCATAAATAGTGTCACAGGATTTAATAGGACTATTATATAAGAAGAGTTGTATAACCTCTTCAAAAACATAAAACTAGTAAATTTATAAGGGGAGTGAATAGTAAAGTCACTGGGATTAGACCTGGGGTAAACATTGCTTTTGCTGAAAATTCAGCACCTATTCTGAACTGCTCCTAAATCGAGGCTGCTTCTCACTGAGACCCTAAGGTACACAAAAGTTGAGTCCCTTCCTGAAAATACTAAGAGATAGTAATGCGTGGAAAGGCCTGACCAGCTTTGCAGAACTGATTAGTTGCTACCTAAAAAAGGTAGACTGGCAATCACAAACCCCAACACTATTAAAAAAAAAGGATATTTCAGCAGTAATTGACAAACTGAAGGAGACAGTCTCACTGTTAGAAAATCCAGGTTGTAGCTATTTACAGTCTGCTAGGCCAAAAACTCTACAAATCAGTACCGTTTGGATTTTGTATTGCATTTATCCTCATTTACCAAAGCTCAAACCTTGGACTGAGTCAATCACAAAGGATTGTGATTGACAAAATGGCAATGCAGATGCTGTAAATGTAAATTGTAAATGCAGACGCTGCAGGTTTTTTCTTCTCTTGTGAGATGCTGAAGTTAGTCTTACTAGCACAATGCATGGAAGACTTCAGGTCCTGTCCAGCACAGTGTTACAGTTCACAGTACGTATGCTGTGGAAATAAGAGGTGTTAAGGGAAATAAGAAGGACTGTAGGGAAACAGGATGATAATTCACATTTCCCTCTTTCTAGTACAACTTTCAGGTAAGAAACTGCAGAAAGGCATCGGCAGTATTTTGCCGTCAGGAATCTTTTTTAGTATTATATAGGACTTAAAGAAGTACCTTGGGTAATCATTCCAGTTTTCCTATTACCAAAGGTGGTAATTTTAAATAATCTCTTCCATAAATATATGAAGCTCTATATTTGAAGCACAGAGGAGTAGAGAGGACAAAAATTCTACTGGGAGAGTGTTAAAACCAACATTTGTTCCAAAGCCTCTTATTGATTTCCAGCCTAAATTTATTCACAGGCTGTTTATGTTTGCTCTTTTGCCACTATAATCCTTAAGAGAAAATAATTAATTATTCTCTCTGCATTACCCCTCCATATTCAGAGAGGAATCACAGCTCCTCTTTGCTTTCATTCTACAGACAAACTGAAGTCTTTTTTCTCCTGTGAGACAGTTTCATTCTCCTGATCATCCCAGCCATTCAGCTCTACATTGGTTCCCATTTGATTGCAGCTTTCTCGAGCATTGTTGACAAGATTCACTGTTTTTTGTTGCATGTGACATTCATCAAATAGTTTGACCTGAAACTACTTTTACAGATCCACAAAAGGTGAGGATGAGAAATAACCCCCTAACATTGCTTTGGTGAAAATGTGGCAT
>VZRU01003899.1:430535-479829 GCA_013398155.1 Pedionomus torquatus | reverse complement strand
GGGTGGGGGCAGGGAGCGAAGGATTTTTGGAGGGAGCGTAGGAAAAGAGCTGGGGAGGAAAGAATAAATATCAAAAGCAGAAGACAAAACAATAAGAGAATGTTTTGGAGGTGGAGTGATGCTCCTAGAAGATAGTATACAGAATGAAATATCAATAAGAGTAGAAAAAAAATCAGTGCACTGAAATTATCTAGTGCTGCATGATCCCATTGTTTGTACCAGCATCAATGTGCAAATGGCCATCCCAACTTGGTACCATTGTGATAAGTCTTGTGTGAGTTAACAAAAGAGACAATGGCTCAAGGGCTGTAGAACTTCAAGATGCATAAGGTGATGAATAAACTTTGCAGATACATTATGAGAGTAAATAATTACAGTGAATGTGAATGTAATTATTTATTATTTCTTGTAATTTATTTATTATTATTTATAATCCTACTTACATGCACTGACCCCATTTTCCTTTTTTTCCACAGTCAGTAAGCCAATGNTTAAATAATCTCTTCCATAAATATATGAAGCTCTATATTTGAAGCACAGAGGAGTAGAGAGGACAAAAATTCTACTGGGAGAGTGTTAAAACCAACATTTGTTCCAAAGCCTCTTATTGATTTCCAGCCTAAATTTATTCACAGGCTGTTTATGTTTGCTCTTTTGCCACTATAATCCTTAAGAGAAAATAATTAATTATTCTCTCTGCATTACCCCTCCATATTCAGAGAGGAATCACAGCTCCTCTTTGCTTTCATTCTACAGACAAACTGAAGTCTTTTTTCTCCTGTGAGACAGTTTCATTCTCCTGATCATCCCAGCCATCCAGCTCTACATTGGTTCCCATTTGATTGCAGCTTTCTCAAGCATTGTTGACAAGATTCACTGGTTTTTGTTGCATGTGACATTCATCAAATAGTTTGACCTGAAACTACTTTTACAGATCCACAAAAGGTGAGGATGAGAAATAACCCCCTAACATTGCTTTGGTGAAAATGTGGCATGTGGTGTCACATTTTGGTTTTGCTTTCTTTTCTTAGATGAGAGACATAGCTCAAAGAAGCAAAACCATGTTCTCAGTCAGGCAGAAGGCAACTTTGTATGTGACTATTCATAGGAAAATCAAATGGGACCTAAACTCTTGATGTTCTACTTGGTGTAAAATATTTGAGCTGAGAAGACAAAAATCCCTTATTCTGCAGGTTGGGACAGTGGGATCCCAGTTCCTGAACCACTGGAAGTTTGTTTATATCAAGAGGAGACGTTGAGAATCAGGAAGCAGGGNGATACATTATGAGAGTAAATAATTACAGTGAATGTGAATGTGAATGAAATAATTATTTATTATTACAGTGAATGTGAATGAAATAATTATTTATTATTTCTTGTAATTTATTTATTATTATTTATAATCCTACTTACATGCACTGACCCCATTTTCCTTTTTTTCCACAGTCAGTAAGCCAATGGTCAATGAAAAAAAATCACAAGATGATTTCTCTGCTAAGATACAGTTCAGAACATAAATATGTCTTCAGATATTTGCATATAAATTTTTTTAAATTAAAATTACTTTTGGTAGATTAAGTTAGAATGGCCACTGTTAAGAAAAAGAAGCCATGTTTCTGAAAGAAATAATTTTAAAGAAAGTGTTAAAACAGTTTGTCAAACTGTTTGTCAAACAGTTTGCATCATACTGTTTGTTTATTCACATGCTCATCATATTGTTCCTGCTGTCACATTGCCTTCAGGTTGAAGATCAGTCCAAAAAAGAAATTCTTCCCTACCTGTGACAGTCAGACAGTGGAACAAAAAATGCCAGTGAAGTGAGTTGTTGTTTATGGTTATTTTAATTGTAGGAGATTTGTGGGATGATCAACTTTTGAATAATCTGGGCAACTTTTCTTTTCCTTTCCTCTTTTA
Organism: Pedionomus torquatus; assembly: GCA_013398155.1. NCBI lineage: Eukaryota > Metazoa > Chordata > Aves > Charadriiformes > Pedionomidae > Pedionomus > Pedionomus torquatus. The sequence continues at coordinate 477,915 of VZRU01003899.1, read as the reverse complement.
AGTGAATATGATTATTTAATTCCTTGCTGGAAACTCTGCTTGCTATTCCTATTCAAGCAAGTCCCTTGAGGTCAGTGAGACAATTCTCAGAGTGATAAGTAAGTATAAAACCAAATAATAGTACCCATGAGGAAGAGAAGCAGAATTAGATTCATGCTCTCTGTTTTAACCTGGTCTTTCATTTTGCTTTTTTATTTGCCAAGAAAGGTAGTAAATATTTACTAAACAACCTGAAAATTTGTTATGTATTGATAAAAGTTTATTACACTTACTAAAACAAACACTCTGCTGATTAATTCCATCAGTATATGATGTCTCACAAAGTTCTACATAATGTTTATGTACAAAATATTTAGTTTTCATTTGTGTTTTCAATATAGACTGACTATATTTGCACTCCAGTTTCCCTCATGTGTGTGCATATTTATGTATAAATATGCATTTTTTTATTCTTTTTGTTTAAATATAATTTTGTGCCTATTCTATTGTAATAATTACAAATAAAGCTACATAATATGGTGACACTATCATATAATCTCTTTATAAATTTACAGTTAGAAAACACCATTACTGGTGATGCTGAGAAATGGCTGTGGAATACAGGTCTCAAACTAACCTGTATGCTACAGAGAATGGCTTCAACAGTCAAGCTCTCAGAGTCCCTGCAGGAATATTGAATACTTTTTACAGGATTCTAGGGTGGGGGCTTTTTGTAAATTAAGAAAACGTGTTATATTTTATACAGGGAAAAAAAAAAGTGTTTGGTCCATTTATTAGACTCCAGAGCCTTTTATATCCTAAAATATCTATTTTTAAAGTTAGTATATACAGTGGCAGACAGTCAATAATTAGAATAAATTCCATAGGTGATTTCAGACACCAGTCGGTCAGACAGACAGAAGTGTAGGGAACTTCACTGCAAAGCTTACTTTAAAATGTTCTCCTTGGGCATCTTATCACCTTAAGAATACATACTGTTATAACACTAGCCTAGAGGAAGAGCAGCACAGCACATGCCAGCAGGTGCTGTGTTTTAGCAGAAACTTTTCTGCCGTGTTTCCACTCGCCCAAATTTCCCGCCCCTCAGTACGGTGGATGCCGTCTGTGGCTTGTTGCTTTGCTAAGCCAAGGGTGGCTTGCTCCCAAACTTTTAGTCTGTATGAACTCCTGCCTTCTATAAGGAATGTAGAAAAAAATCACCTGCTGAGTTTGCATGTCCGAAACCAGAAAGTCTAGAGAAAAAACTTTCAGTACAGAATGACTAACCTCCATGAAAATTAAGTTGTGAATTTATTTAACGGGAGCAGGTTCTAATCAGAAAATAACATTTCTGTTTCTGTCAAGAATCCTGGAATTTGTTTTGATTTGGCACTGAAACAAAACAAAACATTTCCAAATTTTCCAGTTTCCCCTTTTGTACCACCAAAGGAGAGAGAAAATGCACACAAATCATTCCAGAACTACCAAGATGTTGCGTGACTATTATATTCACGTAGAATGTAAATTCAGTTTCAAATCCCCTTGCCTACCATAACCTACAGGTGGAGAATTAGTAAGTTGGTTTCCTTTTTGGTTTGATGTTGGTTGATACATCTCTACTATTTATATAAAATGTAACAATTTCAACAAAAGCAACATGAGATACCAATCTACTTAATTATTACCTACCTCTCCAGGTATTCTTGCAGATCTTCTAGAATTGATGTGTGTCCTTGTCTCCTAAAAAAATCTGTATTGAAAATGGGGAAAAAAAACCACCCAAAACAACTGCTTGCTCTGCTTTGGCCTTGCACTTTGAACTACTTTTTTTATCTCAAGATATTTCACAGGTGCAAAATTCCAGTCAAACATTCTTCATTCCCTTTGAACTTTTATGTTAAAAACAAAATGATGCATTATTTTTATTAAAATTTAAAATAAGTTGGGACAAAACCTTCTACTGAGCCTGTTCTGAGTAGATAATAGGGTATCAGCTTAACAAAATTCTTAATCTTTTACTACCCACCTTTAGAGTTTACAAGGAGAACCGGTTAACACTTGAAATTTCTATCTCAAAAAATTTGCTGAGGACATTTATAAGATTTGGAATTTTTTTTTGCAAAATTTTCCTTAAAAAAACTTTAGCTACAAACCACTAAACCAAGGTTTATTGAAGAATTATGCTCCTTATTCTAAACCAAAATATGAGCTAGATGACCAAACAGATTTATTCTTGGTCATTGCCAAATGGTAGATACAAGACTAATGTTCATTCAGGTATACCTGAGGCTGCAAACTGACTAACTGCCAAAACCCTGAGAAAATTAAATACAAAAGCAGGAAAGCAGGTAGGCACATGCTGATATCTCCCCAGGTGCTACAAACATTTCCACAAAATGTTTCATTTTCAAGAAATCATATTCTTCTAAGGCTTCATGACAAAAAGCACAAGCAAAGTCAATAATGCTGATAAAGGAGGTTCTTTTTGTCTGCTGGATGTTTAAATTCAAATCTCATACAATGACGATTTTAATCAAAACATAATTTTGCAGGAATAAAAGACAGGTTTCTTTTATCTGTGTACTCATGGACTAAATTGAATTTGACCATCCTTCCCGAGTTACAAGAAGAAAATATTCTACACCCTTAGCATGACATCCTTTTGCCCATCAGGTCATGTAACTGTCCTTGTTAACCTGCAGACTAAGCCTTGCTTCTGAACGAGCTTGAACACCTTCAGAACATCCAGGTTTTGGAAGAGCCAGAGTCCATTTAGTTTCATGCCTCATTTTTTAATAGAAGCCTACTGCAAGTTATAAAGGAAGAGCCAAAACTATGCATTTACTCAATTTTCAAAACTGAAATAATGCCCATTCATTCTAGCACTGTTAGCATTATAATTTTTTAGATAATTCTACTCATTCCAGTCAAAAAAATGTCAATAAATTAATGGCTAAACCATTTGAACCTGAGAAGAAATTCAGTATGTGCTCTAGAACATTAATATCCCTCCTGTGGTTTTATTATGGTTCAACCAATTTCACGCATTACTACTATCTCCTGGATGAATAATCAAGTTGTCAGTGTCAACTAATGCCGCACTTACGAGTCTGTATGGTTCTCTAGGTTCTCTACACTCTAAAAAAAAAAAAAAGAGCGTCACATTTTTGTTGAGCTTCCATTATTCAGTGCGTAGGGTAACGAATTACTCACTCTGCTCCCTCAAAGAGATAGCCAAATGATAGACCAGCTACTATAGACGGCACGGGCAAAAGATCACAATGCTATTTTCAAGGTAGATGTTGTTTCCACAGGTCAAACACTGGGGAAACAATGGCCTGGTCTGAGTCTGTGGATACACTACTGGCCAATAAAGGTAAGAAGTGAAAATTATTTTTTCAAAAAATGGGTGTCAACCAGTTCTCACATGTTGCTGTCAGGTTTTCACACTGCTCCCTGCTGCTGTTTCTCCAAGCTGAAAACACCATATACCTTCCAGCCAGTGCTTAACAGGCATTTAAGAAGGCAAAAGTGCTCTGAAAGTGTTTTGTTTTATGAAGTTAATTGTTATTAAACGTTCTACACACTGGTTCTGTTTTTCCTATTTTTTAAATAAAAAAAAAAAAAAAAGATAAAACTGTTTCTTAGGTATTCTTGTTACAAAGAAATAGAAGCATTGTACATTGATTTGCGGTCACACACACAAAAAATATTATTTCAAATATATCTAAAGTCACATCTCCAAGAGATCCTATTCCGACTGACTTGAAACCCCAAACTACGTGTAGCTTAAAAGCTTCCTTGTCCCTGCTCCATTTTCCTGCTGTAACTTTGTGGACTGGTTCTTGGGGTACCTCCCTGATTCTAAATATCATTAACTTGACTAACACAACTAAATTTGGGTGCTGTTGGCTTTCTTTTCTAAGAGCTTGTAATTCGGATTAATTTTCAAACAATTTCTTCCAAACAAACCTTTGTTTCATTTTTTCTCTTAAAAGTTAAAAAATGCTGAGCAAAGGAAAAACGAAGAGTCCATCTCTTCATCTGAGTCTTAATCTCTACTTGAAAGGAGATGGAAGGGCTATTTAGGCTGGCCAACCTCAGTTCCAAGAGGGGCACACTACCACAGTATGACTTAATTTTCTGCTTGCTTCTTAGACCAGGGGTCAGCCTCGAATCCCTAATTTCCTAGTCACTACAAGTCCTCTTGAAGATGAAAATCTCCATGATCCACTTTTCACTATTGTGTCAGTGCTAGAGAGAACAAGCCACTGCAGGCAGGTACTGGGAGTAGTAGTCCTCAATTAGTAATTCTCTGAAAGAATTCTTTTTGTCACCTGATCATTGCCATAGTTTCATCTCCTGTTTATTTCTCCCATGACAGCCTCTTAAGACTATCTGCTGGCTGAAATGCTAAACATTTCAGGTATACATACTACATACACACACACACACGTATACATATACATACATACATATAATCTGCATTAGTCTTTTAGTTTTCCTCTACCCATTATCTCCTGTCTCTCCTGTCTTTTCCCATAGATGGCCTGGCAGCTTTTAGGACATTTTTAAAGTCAGAGTTCAGTGAGGAGAATGTGGAATTCTGGCTGGCTTGTGAGGACTTCAAGAAAACCAAGTCCTCCACTAAGATTGCCTCAAAAGCCCAAAAGATTTACTCTGACTTTATACAAGCTGATGCTCCCAAGGAGGTAAATATTTTTTTTTTGTGTGTGTGCTGGGTACTGAAGATGGGAATCAAGTAGAAAGTTTGGAAAAACTTCCAGGAACAACAGAAAATAAAATTCGATGTGGCTTTACTTCCATTTTCATGTAAATTATTTCCCAAGTAGAAAACACTATGGGGAACTGAGTGAGGTAAAGAAAGATCTCATACGGGTTATACTTCAAATACATTCTTCACACAAGGCATTGGCTTATCTCATTTTCTGAAATTTCTACCTTAATATTTTGGGAAATATATGCTCAATATAATTTGTTTTCTCTAAACGTTTTAATAAAGTAATGAGCACCATTTCCTCTGTATTTTAGGTACCAGTATATTGGAATATTAATGATTGTATTCATTCCTTTTCATAGGTATTTTTGGTGTGATGAAAGTTAAAATGTAAACTTGCAAAAATTGCTATCACAGCATTCGATTTTATCCTTACTTTAAAAATGCAACAGAAAAAATTGCTAATTAAATATTGTTCACATTCTGTTCTCTAACAAGCTTTTGCACTGAGGTTTTTGCCTTTGATAAGGACCATGCTTTGAATGTCCCCATATGTCTTACATATGTCTGAAATCCATTTTATTAGGGGCCAAAATGTAAAACTATGCAGAGTAATTTCATCTCTAATTTACTCTTTGGTAAATTTTACTTCATAGGATTTGGTTTAGCAAAGACATGAAATAATCAGAAACAAGTTTTTTCCCTTCTTTTCTCAGTCATGCCATTTTTTAAAAAGCCCCATAAATTTAAGAATTCAGTATGCTAGAAAATGAAGGGATGACTTTCTGCTTATTTGCATCAGGCAGGGTAATTGGGAGGGAATGCAAATGCAGACTGTGCCCTGTATACAAAGAGTCCTCAGCTTTCCAAGCAAACTGACATTGCTTTTATGCCTTCTTTCTTCCTACAGATTAATATTGACTTCCATACCAAAACACACATCTCCGAGAACATCTCTGATCCCACCCTCAGCTGCTTTGATGATGCTCAGAGGTTAATCTATAGTCTCATGGCAAAGGACTCTTTCCCCAGGTTTCTAAGGTCAGAAGTGTACAAGGAATTAGTAAAGAAGCAACAGAATGGAAATCAGAAGAGATGGCTCCCATTTTTGTGAGAGAATACTTGAGGGATTATGAATTTGTAAATGTCTGCCATTGCAACTCAGTACAGATAATATTTTATTAAGGTGCTTGTATAAACACGATCTAAGAATTGCCTTTGCCAACTTGCTTTTAAGTACAGTATGTACATGACACTTCCTAAGAATGACTAGAGAAATAGTCAAGAAACAGGATGGAATATGCTAAGACATTTGAGCTACTTTTTTAGTGGAAAGTTTGCCATCTCTAATTTTTCGTGTGCTTGTTTTATTTGTGAAAGAGTTTTCACACTTTTAAGCATAATGTTTTGATTTTCTGGTTTGCCGTTGATTTTTCTTTAAAAGTATGGCCTCAAAAATAAAATCTTTTCAATGGACTTGAATATATTTACTCATGCATTCATCATCTTACTTGTAATTTGTGAAAAACATTAAAATCCTCTTTCAAATATGTCTTGTACCAATTCAAAACAGGAGGAGTAGAAATATGGTAGATAACATACTATGATAATATTTAATAAATAGGCAGCTGCTTTATAACAAACGTTCCTGGCATTCAGAGCAAATTTATGTTTCATAACACAGCTGTCTTCAATATGTCTCTCTTCAATTTTCTTTGTGTTTATTTAATTTAATTTTTTATTGAAAAGTCTCATTTAGTAGTTGTGTAGGTATTTTGGAAAAAAACCTGGGTAAATCTTCCTCTATACATTTTCAATTAATATTTAACTTTCTTTGCTTTTCTGACTGTATCAGTGATACTGTCTGCGTGCGCTAATGAAGTAATGTCAATAAACACTACCATTTTTCAATGAAATAAACATGGATAAACAAAAAAGTAGGCACCAGAGAAACAGTTTTAGGCAAGTAGGTACATCATAATTTAGTCATGGCATTATTTGTCAGACAATATGATTTTTCCAACAAGAATATGATGGGATTCAGGTATCTCCAAATGCACACACTGATCTTGTTCATTGCTATTAGAGAATTTATTGCATATATTTAGGTGAAGGAAGGAGCTGTGCCATAGTATTGAAGAAAAAAATACTTTAAACATATAGAGCAGGAAGAAACTTCACTATAGAAAACAATTCCAAATACAAGATACAGCATTAAGATTTTTCTATAAAAGAAAGAATCTTTCATTTTATATGAATTTGATCCTTTTGATTCTTTTACTTTTGAGCTGCTCTAAACCTCCAGGAATCTCTCCCTGATTGGAACTCTTGTTCATGCCTTCTACACATCATCACGTCATCTACACAAAAGATCCTCTCTATTTTATCAAACTGCATTAAGGAATTAATTCATTTAGACATTAAAGGATATTACATAGTCTGAAAGCGCCAATATTCTGCCTTTGGTTATGTCCTGCTACAGCTTAGGTAGGTAGATAGGGCTTAAAGTATCTATTCTTCGATACCTAGCATCTCTTCTAGCACCTAGTTTTAATTCTTGCTGTCTGCATGTCTTTTTCCTTTCTCTCTTCTCCAATACTGTGGTTAACAGAGAAATGCACACGATTGCTGAGGTTGAGCTACAAGGAGGATGTGGGTTTGTTTTGCAGCCCCACAGTTACCATTCATTTTGCAATGATACTTCAGTAGAAAATTGCAGCGCAGCCTTGGTATCCTTTCTACACCAGGGGATTTCAGCTGGTTAAAGCCACAGTAAAGACAGCAGTGAGGATTGCTGAAATTAACTCATTTACTCAAAAATGTAGTGAGCCATTCCCCCTTCCTGCAAATCCAATCCTCATTTTCAGAAGGGAAAATTTCCACATGTAAGAAGAAATGGGATCTTGTCACCTATCTTAGTAGGGCAAGCAGAAAGCCAAAAACTTCTGCTCTACCAATCTTTTGGGATGTTAAGATGAAAAAGTACCTTGAAAATAGATATGTGATCAAGAAATCTCACAACTCACCCTGCGCTCCTTTAAAATTGAACACTTCTGCCTTTACCCCATCATGAACAGATCTAGAAAGTGCTAGAAAGATGGCTGCCAGGGACCTCTAATTTCTGACTATTTGAAAACAGAGCATAAGGAGACGTTGAAAAAATATATATAAAATAGTTAAACATGATAGAAATAATGCATGTCATTATTCTGATACTTATCTAAAATCAATAGAAGGAAGCATCATGTCCACATGATAACTGGATAATTCTCTATGATCACCAGCATAATTATTGTCAAAAGAATAGATAATTCTTAACAGTTTAGCATTTGACATTCGTTTTAATGACATAATAAAGCACCATGAATGGCTTTAACACATTTTCAAATAATTTAGAATGTCTTAAGTGAAATGTACAATAATTGCACTTTTAGGAGTTATCACAGACTCAGCTGAAAAGTAACAGTTCTAATGCTTTCATAACTCCCTAATTAAAACTATGTTAGTTTGAATTAACTAACAAAGTTAATTCAAGCTTTTGTTGTTGATCAAGCCCTTCAACACTTTTGTTAATTAATCTGCTTCAGATCCTTAAATGTGAGATGAAGCTTTGCAGTTTAAATAAGTTACCACTATAAATTCCTACCTATCTAATGAAAATCAGATGCACATTCATAACTTTTAAAACCCTCAGAGCACTATCTGGGTATATCATATGCAATGAAACAAAAATATGTACAGCATATTGAAATGTTTCGAAGTTTAACAATTAAATTTCTGAAAACTTCTATAATATAATTTATTATTAAAGCATTATTAAAGATCCACTCCAGAAACTACCTGAAAATGCCCAGATGTGTAAGGTGGAAGACAGTAGTCTATTTCTCTTTATTTTCTAGGTCTAAAACTGATGTTTTGTACTTCTACAGCACCAAAAAAAGGTCACAGCCTAGCATTTGAGCTTCGAAAATTTGACATTGGAAAAGGCCAGACACTGAAGTGTCATTCAGAAGATTTAAACTGACCTTTGCCAAAATCCCAGAGCTTTACCAGAGGCCTCCAGCATGAACTTGGCCCACCTGTTGTGCAGCAGTTATGAAATTGAGAATTTACCTCCATCTTCCATCAAAATGTAAAATATTAATGCCCTTTAACATTAGAAGAACTAGCAGACACTCCAGAAAGGCAGGATCTATGTTCAGGCTTTGGTGCGATCCTTCAGAGTAAAACCACTTAATATCAGACTGATATCTTCATTGTTAAAGCTACTAAATCTTGAAAAACCTGGATATAAATTTTGTGGAGAGGAGTCACAACTATTCTTACAAGTTTGGACATCACCTATTCCTGTAGAACCTCATACCAGAATTACTTATTCTAATCAGCTCTGCGTTACAATGGGAAAAGAAAAGGCAGCAGTATCTTTAATACTGAATATTACACACTCAATATTTGTCTTGCAGAAGTTATAGTGGAATTCTTAGGGAGGCTTTGTTGCAGGTTTTTTTTGCTAGTCCATGATGAAAAGATCAAGAAAATACTGTTACAGCTAAGCAGAAAGCACATATAAAAAGCGGCATCAGAAACTTTGTTGGCATTCCAAGCCTCACACTTCCTATTTGTGAAAAATAAAAAGTGGCTATTTAGGTTTTTTTTTCCCATCTGTTTACAAGTCTAAGCCAGGCAAAAATCTTAATTCTGAGGAGACTTTTTTTTAAAGGACTCAACTTGTTTCTGCACAAAAATGTAGATTTACAAAACAATCCTACTGAATAGAAATGGTAGAAATAAATGCAAAGTAGACACCACATTTCTTAAAAAAAATATAATAAATATTGGAATTCCTGCACAGAGTGCCAAATCTAAAGCTCTAAAAGCATCTAGACTCACAGACTCCTTCATATCCATCAAGCTCACAGGGTTGGTTAAATTCAGCACATTTCTGTAAATGTTGGCAATAAAGACTCCATATTTTCTGTTTTGTCCAAAATTTCTTTACTAACACTGTAATGCAAATATGTTCTTGAGCAGATACATATACTCAGAGTCTTTGCACAAGAATCTCCTGGACTCTTGTTTTAATAAAAGTTCCAAATACAGAATCCCTCAAGCAATGTCCACTGCTAAATAAGACAAACATTACACTAAGAACCTGCACAATTTAAGAAGAGTTTTGTACCCATTGACCCATGTGGAATAACAAGTTTGCTTGTGTACCCAATGATGCAAGTCCAATATTCATTTCTGGTTACAGAGCTGTCAAAATGGATTTTCAATTAGCAGTTTTTAGTGATTGATGTCAGACCCTAGAGACCTGTCCCCATGCAACACTGACCCCTCGCTTGTCCTCTCCTCCATGAGCTCTTATCAGCCATTGGGGCAATGGCTTAACTAGCTTAAACTAGTCTTTATTTTCTATATATAAGATCACCCTCTTGATGAGATGTCTATGGGAGATTCCCTTCCTGACTGTCCTGGTTTCAGCTTGGATAGAGTTGATTTTCTTTCTAGTAGCTGCTGTTTTGGATTTAGTATGAGAATAATGTTAGTAACACATGTTGGTTTAGTTGTTGCTAAGTAATGCTTATATTAACTCAAGGAATTTTTCAACTTCTCATAGAGGCTGAGAGGGAGCAGAGACAAGACTGTGGTGAAAAGGGAAAAGGACTTCACTGAGAGGTTCAAATTAACAATTTCTTTGGACTTTGCTCACAGATCCAATGCGCCACTGTTGCAAGTCATAGAATCATAGAATCCTCCAGGCTGGAAGGGACCTCCAAAGGTCATCTAGTCCGACCTCCCCGCAGTCACAGGGGCACCCTCAACTAGACCAGGTTGCCCAGGGCTTCATCAAGCCTCTCCTTGAATATCTCCAATGGCTACAATGCTGAATACACTATTGCAATTTAAAAACAATTCACAAAATACAGTATTACAACCTACGGGTTGTCCCAAAAAGTAACACCACAAACCACAAGCACACTAGATATTAATATCTTAAAAGAGTGCACCAGTCATGACATATGCCACATGTATGTTTCTTAATCACTTACCCTCTATCCCAGGTAAGGTCGCTCAGTCCCTGGGAAGTTATCCCGTACAGTGCCCTGGACAATGGGGGGATGAATCTTCTACAGGCCAGCTGTATTATTGGAAGATTCCCCATTTTTCTCCCCAAACCTTATGGTTTGTATTTCCTGATTCACTGGGGGTGCAGGATTATGCCTGAGTGGATTACCCTATCTGGAATATTTACCTCTGGTGGTGTGATGGCTCCTAAGTTTCTGTTGCTAATTTTGTAATGTCTAGCAATCAAAGTCTAATGGTAGGAAGGGACTCAGGGGTATTTTGCTTGTTAAGGCTCCATTCGGTTTTGGTTCTTAATCTCGAGACAACCCTTGTCTGAGCCATTTTTGCACATACACACCGAGTTTACCTCTGCATAGACAAGACAAGGTGGAGACAAAGCTGAAGCGACCTCCCTGAATCTCACCTGTTGTGCTCTGAAAGTGGTTTGGCTGGGCACTTCCACACAAGGACAAGCCAGCCAAATGGATACTCTATACCATAGACATGCTCTGTATATAAATCTGAGCTGGTTGAGGGGACAGGAATCCGCAATTGCTGCTTGGGATGGGATGGGCAATCAATCACTGGGTGGTGAGCAATTGCATCACATCACTCACTCATTTTACACACTCTTGTACCAGTATTATTTTCTCTTCCACTATTGTTCTATTAAACTCTCTGTATCTCATCCTATGAGGTTTTTTTTAAACTTTTCTCCCTATCCTGCTGTGGAGAGCAGGGGAGGAGTGAATGAACGGCTGTGTGGTCCTAGTTGCTGGCTGGCATTAAACCACAACATTGACCCAGTTAAGCTGTTTAGAGGACACAGCTTTTGAAATGAAATTCAATCACAGAAAGAGGCAGTAACAATTGGTGAAATTTATCCAAACATGAATGATAGCAGTGTGGTCAAATTATTCCAGCCAGCAGCAGCCAGAAAACATTCAGTTTGGTAACTTCCCCACCTATGCACGTAAGAGCTGGCTTATTACGTTTTAGATTTTTATCTTCTGTCTGCACCACACATCTTCAGTAATGCTCCAGCCTGTGTGGAGTCACGTGAATGAAAGCACACAAACCGATGGAAAGGTGGCTGCTCACCTCTGTGAGCAAGATAATACAATCCACTCTCTGAACTATAAAATAAAATATCTGGAAGTTCTGAAGACTAGAGGCCAAAAATAGCTGTTAAAAAACAGATTTGGGAAAGATTACCTGCTACATCTGGACTTCACTGTGATGTTTAAGAAAGGGAAACCTACCATATATAATTTGGATCCTGCAAAGGATGGGCAGGTAGATAAAATTAATGAAATCAGTTTAACATCTGTATTTCTGAATAACAATTACACTTCATATGGCTGGTGGAACTTTAAAGCACATTATGGACCTGAAAAATGAAGCATACTTTCTGTCTTCCAGTATACTGATAAACAAGGGGGAAAACCCCATGGAAAAAGGCATTGTCACATTTGTTGACACTGGTTAAAGGTCTCGCATAACTTAAGAAGCAGCCCACGTTTGTTAAGGAAAAAATGAAATTGAGTAATGAAAATGACTCAATTCTCCCATGCATATCCACCTTCATTCAGTAAATACAGCATCATATGCTGTCTCTTCCCTGACTAGGATCAATCATTTGATACTATAATTTTGAAATAAAATAATTTGAAATACTCATTTAGTATTCAAATACTCATTTAGCAGAGGAAAGTATTTTGAGGAACTGACAAGTGATGCTATAATTATCACTAAAGGCTGTACTTTAAGCATGCTTAAGCTGTTCATTTTGAGAGAAAACACTTCCCAGAAAAGTTTCTTTTCCATTTTTTCCCAGCTTTTCAACTGCTGTGATCCTAGGCTAATACTAGGCTACATACTAATGTATTCTTACACCCTTCAGAGTAGCCCCTGGATGCTTTGATCTTTAGTGAGAAAAACAATACTATACTAGAGCAAATGATTGTCTGCATTATTTTCTTATTTTGTTATAGTTTCTAGCTGTCATGTTATCATTTCTCTCTCGTGAATGAGACACTGTGTTGTATTATTTTTTTTCTATATAACATGGGTTTAGTCATTTGCATATAAAATAAGCAGGACTGGATTTGTCTCTCAATCCATATCTGTTTCCATTTAGGTTTGCGTATAGATTATTTTTAGTTCCAGGAATAGTTTCCTTACTATGCATAACAGTCAAAAGACAAACAACAGCATGTACCCAGTAAAAACTTTAGGGAAACTATTTTTTCCCAATGCAGTGGTTATAACTTAAAGGTTTGTAAAGCAGAAAAAAGGGAAAAAATATCCTTGTAGTTATGTTTATTGAATAATTTCAAATGCACCATGCTGTCTTCTAAATATGTTTTAGAAGCAAGAAGAGGGCCGGAAGAGGAGCAACCATGAAGACATATGATTTAGTATTTTGGATAAAAACCTTCTTATTCTTATCTGTGTCGGCAGCAACATCTCCATGCCTGCACAGCATAGGGAATACAGCAAGGCAGGATACAGAGAGATTACCCAGCTCAGTCTCCACAGTAGTCAACCATCCCTAGGTTGAAGTTTCCTCAGTAAGTTACACTGTGTTCACCTGTGTTCACCTTTCAATTCTTCACCAAATTCCAGTGACAACAAAAACTCTCATTAAAAATGTATTATCTTTTTCTCTCTCTGAAATAGAGAATTGTACTATGTTAACCAAAGGCTACAGAGTCTCTAATCTTTACACTACCACTACACATAAATAATGTTATTAATAGTTCTGATCTAGTTATAGATATTTCTGCCACTAACCTAGCTAATATCCAATATCCAGAGTTCAAGAGGCATTTGCTTCTAAAGAAATAAGAGAAAGAATGTAAAGAAGTATGAATATTGCAAACTCAATAAAAGTTGACATAATATAACAGGGGAAGCACCTTTGAGAGGTTGAACTTGTTTGTTATTTAAAACATTATATTCAATAGAGAAGATGCATAGGTAAATTCAGGCTGAATGGGCTGACAACAGAAAACCTCTGAAATTCTCTCAACATCGTAAAACAACACTACATAAGCTAGGAGATTGCAGATAAAATGCCATGGACTGACATGATGGCACTGCTGCTTGTCTTGCTAAGATTTTAGTAAGTTCTGCACTCTGTCTACTGGTCTTTGAGCAAGCTCCTCACCATGAAGGAACTTCTCTTCAAGTTCATTCTAAATTTGTACAATGCTATCACTTGTCTTGAAGCACCATCAGCCAACTATTAGTATGAATAGTTTCAAATTGTTTTGAATTTAATTTCCAGAACAAATTGACTGGATTTTGATCTAAACACAATTATTTTGCCTGTTGTATTGAGATAAAATGGCAGTAGTAGAAAGGTCTTTCATTTATTGAGTTTCTTACCAGAGCTGAGCCTTTTAGGGGAACAAAATGAAAAATGTGGCTTGTTAAATGGCATAAAGGGGGGGAGGGTATGACATGATATCTTTTCATGTCAGATGGTAAGTTTAACATATTCCAGACTAGACAGACTCATTAATACCGACACCTTTTACAGTCTCAAGTCTTTTTCACTGTTGATAGTGAGTGACTATCGGAAATGCTATATTTTGAGTCAGGAATTATTAGAATAAACTGTACTTGGATCACACTTCATGCTTGCTGATTATTTATGCCATTTTTTTCAGTTATTCTCACACTTGATGTAGATCTCTGCAGTGACAATGACATATCATATTGGAGCTGAATTCTGTTGTCAGGAATATAGGTTTTCTTAGCAAAATTATATTTCTTGCATAATTTTTAAAACAGAAGAATTGGCTGTTTTAAAAATATGCTTCCTGCTTGCAGTCCTCTTTTAATGGTAGCTCTCCAATCTTTTTCTAACATTTTTATTAGGACTCACACTTTTTTTTTTTTTTTCCTCACATCACTAGATATGTATTCTGAACTTAGAATTAGAGGAATGGTAAAGGAGGACAGACATGGAGGATTCCAGTTTTAAAACATGTTCCTCTGGTCCCCTAGAAACCTCTACAAGTTTCTGTGAAGTGAATTAATAAAAAAACCATTCCTACCACCATTAAGTACTTTATACCCTGAAAATGCAGTTTCGGATCAACTCTGTCTATGGGTTTAATAATTATGAAGATAAAACCCTTCTGTTTCTTTCTTAAACAAGTGCTTTGCTTGGTTGATTTCATTTTAGAATGGACAGTAATATGAATTAACTCATACTTTACTGTCTGCTGTGAAATTAGGTTTTTATGTTGGTAACTGAAGTCTATCAGATAATTTCTATGAGTTGTTGCTTACAGTAGCACTGCAGTCTATACCATCATATTATCTGTTTGTATTTTTTAAGAAAATTATATCTCATGTCTTACCTTTGTAATAAATTTCAATATTATTTTGGTGTTATTATTCACTTTCATATTAAAGATGTATTTAAAATGATCCCAGGAATTGGTCTTTTGTTGACAGTTCATATGAAAAGAGAGAAATCATGGAAGGATTTACAGCCCATTAGAAATCACCTTTAAGTGCTTAAATTATATAAAGCAAGGGAAATTCATATGCAAATTAAATCTGCAGGCCTTAAAAAGGGAGGTAGCACAATGTAATTGCAGAGAAATTGCACAGAGGCAGCAGAATAATGACAAAAGTTAATGAGATTCAGCTTCATAATATATTCATTAATATATTTAAGGGAAGACAGCTTGAAATGCAGCCCATTGGGCGGGTGATATCTAGCAGTATTGTTGAAGATTGTGCACCTTGGTATAAGAGGTTTTTTATTTAGATGTATATATTATCTCTTATCAAAACCACCTTTCAAAGATCTGAACCAAGATAACATTTGTACAATGCCCCTTTAAGCTTTGGCTAAAAGGGAGCATAGAAATCGAATTCCAGGCGTATGGCCTTGCGTTAAGGGCAGCCTGCTCCGCTGAAAGCAGTATATGTGGATCTGAATGTACAGGTGCAAACGTACATGCAAATGCAGTCTTGGAATTCAATACACGTCTTGAAAGTTACAGCTGGAACTGTTTAGAGCTCATTTCTTTTTCAAAATACTATTAATACTCACAGGGCAGAGAACTGTTCCTTTCCAAAATTTACAGACATTGGCATTTTGACATTGGAGGCACCTCATTTAGCCAAAAGATACAACTGAATTGGCAGGAATTCATTGACTAGGAAATTGGGGCAACACATGTTTGATTTATGAAGAAACATTAAAGAGATGAGCATAAATACAGTGTCTCAGTCAAGGAGATGTGAACCATGTGTGTTAAAGCAGCAGAAAAACAGAAGCCATAGAGCATGATTCAAGGAAGCAGTGATGGGATTGCAGCTACGCAATTCAGATTGAGGCTGTATTAGGAATTTTTCTTTGTTTATCCTGAGGGAAAGGACACAATTTCCATGAGATGGGATACTCACTAGAATAATAACTATCTAGTGAACCAGAGAAGTCCTCAATGGCATGGCAGATAGGCTTTACCACTAAATAATTCTTTTCTGCCTGCACCTCACTTCAGCCAGACACTGACCCTACCAGTATAGAAGACAGTGAACAAAAATCTGGTGCTCAGTTCCCATGCAGCAAAACTGCTGAGGTTTCTTTTTTCCTTGGCTCCTAAGTATCTTGGTATTTTCAGGGAAATGTCTATTTATAATTCAGGTACAACTGTCCTTGCCAAAGAACTATAAAATGTTACCAAGGCTAACATGTGAGAAGGAAGGTGAGAAATCAAGACAGACATCAAGATTAATTTGCTTATTTAGGCAGTAATTTAGGAAAATATTTAATTTGCTTAACTTTCAGCACCTAAGCAATCTATCTTGAGTAATTATGGCAGGAAAGCACATTGCAAATGTCAGTGTCCTGCTGAATCAGTGTTGGCAGACAAACCCAATTGCTAGTCCATTTACAGGAGCAATTCAAAGTTATGCCAACGGTACTTCTGCAGCACTAAGGGACATTATATTAAAATAAAAATGTGTTTTGTATCCACGTATATTTTACATCACACCTACATTAAGAAAATAGTTGCTTTCATGCTGTAATTTCAACATCTAACAAAATACTGCGGTACCACCTTGTGGCAGTTTTTTAGATAGCACCGTTGGCATTAAGATTGTGAATGACTGTTTTTAAAAAAAGAAATCAGTATAACTAGCATTTGCTCTGATTTGAGTTTTGAGCTATGTTCAGAACCGTCTTCATTCTCCTAGCAGTTAGAATACTTTATGGATTTATGGGTCTCTTTGTTATAGAATATTTGAAGTAGTGTCCCAACACTATTTTCAAATCACTCATAGAAAAATCACTCTTAGAAAAAGAACTCACCTATTGAATCTTCTCACTCTGAAGTCATGCATGTATTCAAATACTGTCAAAGCTGGGAAAGAAAAAGGCACAAAGAAGGAAATTTCCTGCCTTCATTGAAGCTGACAGATCAGTGACAGCATTTCCAACTCTGGGCTCCACTGACGAAACCGAACCTCCTTTGAAGCATAGCTATGTGAGATGCCACCAGGTAGATCTGTCAGGTAGGACTGATTGACAGCTCCTGTACCTGCGTCCCTGTCTTTGCAGTCTCAGGAGGCTGCTGAGAGCAGGACAGCATCTGAACTAACAGACATGGAGGAGCCCAGGTTGTCCTTCTTGTTTCACAGATCTACAAAGAGAAGGAAGTCACTAAGAGGTTTGTAGAGGTGACAAAGGGAAGGTGGCAGCTTCTACTCTCATAACATTAAGAACAGAGGAAGACAAGGAAAACTGTAGAAAGCAAATAGGTATGTAACTGAACTGCCATGGTAAAGACAAGCTCCTGGAAAGATAAACACAGAAATCCGGATACTGTTAAGTGGATTAGAGACATTGGACTGAAAAAGCATTTGTTTTAGATGACTTGGCTGGGGCAGTAACTAATTAGTCCCTCTGTACTCTTCTAATTTTGAACCTTTTTAGACACACCAAAGTATAACAAACAGTATTGTTTAAAGGACATTTTGGTCTGCTTCTCCCATGGCCATCTTCATCCTCCTTTCCACATCATTGCAGGAAATGAGGTTCCTGCTCTTAAACAAGACGTACCATCTGTTTAGACTTTGTGCTTTGATTTAAGTGCATCTCAGGGTATTGAAGTTTAGATACAAATTTGTCTCTTACAGCTTTGACTGATTTGAAAACACAGAGCAGGAAGGAGAACTTCTCTTGTTTGAAAAAGGTAGTTAACAGGTTGCTTATTTTGTGTACAAGGAAGCTCTGTGTTTCTTCAAACTAATGCTTAAAACTTGAAGCAGCTTGCCGCATTCCAGCTTGAGCTCATACGTGCTCCTGTTTTGTTCACTAACTACAAGCATCAATTTAGTGTAAAAAGATCAAAAATTGGCACAGAAATTAGGCATGAATGAGCCCTTTTGAAACAAGGGCTTTTGGCTCTATGAGGTCTAGTTTTCCTCTAGTATCCTGCTCTCTAGTTTCCAGCTGAATTCCAAAGGGAAAAGCACTATGATTATGTTTTACACCTATTGATTAAGGTTGGCAATGAAATATGAAAATGCCAAAAGATCAGATGTTTGGGTCAAGCTGAAGAGAAAGCTTAAGGGTAAACCACAAAGCAATAGAAAATATAAGCAAAGGCTTTTGCAACCTCTCAAGAACAATCTCTGTCTAGATATCTTCCTGTCATACTTTCTCATCTCTCCAACCCAAATGCCTATGTTAGCTCTCTACCTCAGACTAAAAAATATCACAAAAAAAAAATAATCACAAAAGAGTGCCTACCTGGTGATCACAGGAGTAAAAGTACCTTCTCCAGAAGCGGTCTGATGGATACTATTTTTGACTATTTTCTTCATTTTTACAAACTACCTTTTAAGAGCGCACACTACTGTGTTACTAGCAAGTGTCACACCCCATTGATGTAGTAAAACATTTTTGCACTAAGTAAGCGCTTACATACCTGGGGCATTTGTTTTCCAAACTTTCTCATGCATACTCTATAAGGCAATGTTGATCGTAACCTGTCAAATAATCTTTGCAAATATTCATCATTTATAGTAGCTGTAACCCATGCCTTGATGTTATATTAAATAAGCTGTAATTCATGACAAGAGAAGATGTAGAAATGAGAGATATATAGAGCTAATTAAAGGAAAGTTTCTTAAACAATTTCTTTAACCGTAACACGCTAAGCTCCTATTTATCACTTTACGCTGCATACTCATAATAGACCATGTTACATGTCATCTCCCCAAGAAAGAAGGCCAGTTCAGAAAGTATTTAAACATGTGCTGACTTCACAGATAGTGAGCAGAAAGTCAAGTGCCCCACTGTGAAGAGGACTGAGGAAGAGGAGGAACATTATGAGAAAACATGGGCATGACTGCCTAAGGAGAACATAATGGAAGCATAGAAGCATAACAGAAATACAGAATTCTTCTGAAACCGTCTTAGAAATCAGTTTAGACCAACAATCGGACGGGGACCTAGCAGCAAGAAGATGAAAACTTAATTGATTTGTGTTACTGCAGTTATAGAACTAGTGCTAAGGGTTTGATAGCAAAGTTGATCCTTTTGTTATGCCTTTTTTTTTTTTTTTTTTTTTCCTTAAATACAGGCAGAATAATGCATCGGTGAACTGGATAAGGAAGCTGTAAACTGCCATACACAAACCACCTGCAAAATGGAGCATAAAAAGGTGGCAGGGGCATAAAGCTGGAGAAGGCTTTCATCAGATGCACCTACAACAGCAAACTTTTTTGCTCACTACTTATTTGTACCTCATTCCTCAGCTTTGTATGCAAGATCCTTTCAAGTTCAGATTTTGTAATCAACATAAAAATGAATAGCCTGCTAATCTTTGTTTCCATATGTCAGGTGATTAAATTTGGCAAGATTTTTCATCAAAAGCTCTCTGATGGGAAAATCCTGAGTGAACCCCCAGATTTTCCAAAGAAAAATGTATGTTTTAAAAGGATTGTCGGGAAATTTTCTCAGGATAAGGTTGGAAAGGAAAGAAGAAGAAGAACAAAATAAATCTGTTTTCTTCATCACTGCAACATTTCCTCCGTCTCTTGAAAATAACCAGTGATTAACAAGCTAAGTTGGGACATATGGAAGCACATGCAGAGCACAGGAAACATCTCAAGTCTCCCTCACTCCAGATGCTGCTTATCTTGTGACTAAGGAGTGTCTGTCTGACTAGCGTAGGTTCTTCTGTAAAAGCAGTAGTTTCAGTTCTTCTGTAGTGAAGTTGAAACTGATGCAGTTTCTTTTTTTTTTTTTTTTTAACCCAGGCCCTTTGTCCCCCCTTCCCATTCCCCCCTCTTGCCTTTTTTCTTAATGTGGGGTATTTTGGTTTTTGAGGTCCTGATGATGTGATGCCCTGCCTGTCTCTCTACCCACAGAAGACTAAATGCTACTCAGTGTGGGGATGAACTTTATGGCCTTGCGTGCTGGTTTTAGTTTGTCTGACTTGTGGGAGGAGGATGAAGATAGCACTCTGGCCCACATTTGAGCCTCATCATCTATATATAGATGCATAGATGTTATATTTCCACAACAGCTGGTTTTAAGGACCATGTCAAAAAAAAAATTAAAGAACAAAACAGAAAGAAGGTGGTGACTTGAATGGAAAGTATCTGCTAACATGCCCACCTATTAATGAATGCATGAGTCAGCCTGCTGTGTTCTCCTTCTTGTCACGCCTGAACTGCCCATCCTGACCAAGTCTGGTACATAAACCACTTTTCTGCTCAAAGACATCTCCTTCTTAGACTGTGAAGTAAAAAGCTAGTCATGGCAATTGAGACATTATCTTTTTAACAAGTCGTAGTGAGAACACTGGAATCAGTAAAGCCTGTTTTCCCAATGGAAACTTGTATCTTCTGCTCTCAGTATCACAAAGGCTTGCCCTGCTGTTACCTACCACCTCACATAAGACTCCATTTTTTACACCCATAACCCTTACTCTTCATGCCTTCTCTCTCCCATTGCCTGCAGACCACTGGCAAGGCAAGGAACAGCAGAAACAGCATGTGGTTCAGAGACACTGCATGCTGTTTGTCATCAGTGTATCAAGTCCAGCCTCCTCTACCCTGCCATGAGTTCCATAAAGCCAGAAGGACCATACCTGCACCCCTCCATTAAGTTCAGTTACAATTGTCTCAAAGCTTAAAGAGTTACTGGGCAAGGTAGCCAGGCAAATGGAAGACAACATGCTAACTAAGCTTCATTTCCTTGGGAATCATGTTTGATAACTCATTAATTTCAGTCTTTATGAAGAAAAGATCCATCCAGGCATAAAAACCTGGTTTCAATCCTGTTTACCCATAACATACAGCAGCAGGCACTGCCAGAACCACTCTATCCTTGTTATGGTTTGAGAAAACCCATAACAATTTATTATCATGCAGACAATTACTCTATCACCCAATGACCCCTTCCCACCCAGGAAAGGGGAATTGGGAAACACAAAGAAACACGATGGATGAAACATAAATAGACTTAACAAAATAATATTAAATAACTAACAATAATACTAAAGAACCAGTATTAATCCCGATGCTGGTATAAGATTTACAAGAATTACGCCAGTTCTATCAGCAGGAAGCTGTGCACTCTCAGCAGTGGACAGCAAATGTTGGACACCACAAGTGCAACAGCTTTGGGAGGAAAGGGAGGCCTCAGGGGTCCAGCACGGAGGCAAGGAGTTGTCTGGATCGCCGCCATCAAGGAAGAGCCAGCTACGCAGCAAACTTTTATAATTTCTATTGAATGTGAAATAATCCTGTTGGCCAGCTTGGGTCAAATGCCCAGGCCTTGCTCCTCCTTGTCCCTGCACTTGCCAAGGCTCTAAAACACTGAGACCTTGAATCTTACAGAGCCTGCCTGGCCATAAAGTAAATATTTTCATGAATTCAGACATTAGAGTCCTCTAAAAGTACAATTTTCCCGTATCAGAAAAACGTTAGTCCTGGACGTTTCAACCCAGGACAGCTCTAAGGACCCAAATCACTCAAGCACAGGCACAAAAATAAAACAAACAAAACTTTACCAATTTTTTTTTACCATAGTTTGCAGGGAAGTGAGCTCAGCCAAAACTCTTAAAAGATGTTTGAATAAAGTTTACTTTAGTTACCAGCAGGGGACAGCAAGGCTTTATACATACACAGAGATTTATCTGCTGTTCTGCTCTGATAGAAGAGGCTGTTCAGTCTTTAATATCTTTGGGCAAAGACTTCCAGAAAGGAAGAGTCAATAGTGCTCAAATTCAGCCAGAATTGTAGGGTAATAATGGTAAAGAGGTGGAATACCCATCTCAAGGCTAAGTCTTAGATTAAAAAGACAATGACTATCACTCTATTTTACTTACCAAAATATTTAGGGAGAGATTTAAATTTTATATAAAGATATTTAGTTCCATTTTACATGCTGAAAGTGTTCCTCCTTGCCCTTGCCCTTAACTGATATTTCAGAAGGGTCTGTAGTTCTTCAGGTTTAATATCATAGTTGACAGCCCTATACCTTCAATATTTTAGGGTATCTACAGTGACAGCATACACCTATATTTAGTCTGTTGGCTTACACTGTCTGGTTCTTTGGATGGGGAAGATGTTTTGAAATGTCTGTAATAATTTCTGAATATAGCTGCCCTTCCATGATTTCATATTGCACAAGATTTCATGATGTCAAAGAATGACAACATTTTTGTGGTCCCCCAGCACAATTTAACAAGAGCCTGCACTATGTCTTAAAAATCAGGACAAGGGATTTCTTATTTAAAGAGCTAGTAAGAATTCTTTTCAAATTTGACTTAAAAGAAAAAGCATCCTTTTAGAAAAAATATCAGTTAGACATTTTCAGTTTGTTAAAAATGTTTTCATAAAACACGTGCTACCTTGTAAAGTCTCCAAATGTTGAAAAAAATTAATGGGCCCATCTCCAAATAGCAATCAACGTATGCATGTGCTGAGGATAATTAAACTGCAGTTTCCTTTGAAAAGAAGACTGCAGAATTTAAAAAGTAAAGCTGTTCCTGATCTTCATGTACGAAACTGCATTTTTTCTAATGGACCTGTTCACACACCAGCTGTAGTAAGTAGATATCAGAGCAACAGATCATAACCCAAAAATGCATGTTATATTAAAAATACATATTATGTACACATACAAATATTTTCTGCATTCCAAATGTGATTAGGAAGTTAATTTTGTATTTTGACTATTCATGCAGAGAGGTATGAAAGTATTTGAATACAAAGTGGGCCATAACTATCATCCCATACCAAATTTTGATTTCCATGTTTTAAAACTCCCACTTCCAAATTTAAAAGGCTTATAAAAAGAACACGAGTTGAGGTCTAGGAATCTCCTTACTAGTAAAAGAAGATAGAAATTCAATCTGTTTAATTTGCCAAGCAACAAATCAATAAAGAAATTCACCACAGCCTATAACTGAAATAAAAATCCAAAGCCAAAACAAGTTCAAAGTAGAATGAGACACACTTTTTAATGACAGCACCATGCGAAGACACATTCTAGTTGAAGATGTCCCTGTTCATTGTAGGGAGGTTGGACTAGATGACCTGTAAAGGTCCCTTCCTACCCAAACTATTATATAATTTTGTTAGACTTATATAGAGACGTTAAATCCAAATTGGAAAGCATTCTAAAGAATGCTTTAATTGCACATGATTCTAAAGCCTTTATTTTGCAGGAGGTCAAACTAGGTCATCAAGGCGGGGCTGGGAGGGGGAGGTTTTAAAATCTCTGAATCTATTATATGAGTTTCTCTTGTAATTTTTTTTAAACCCTTTACAATCTTATATTAAACCTCTGTGATCTGAAACCTAGAATAACTGTAGGGCCTACTATAAACCTCATGAACCTCGTAACTACTGATGTGGACTTCAGAATCAGCAGAATCAGTTGTTTTGTTGCTATTCACGAGGCACATGAAACTGTAGGATTGTGCCTGTTATCTATTTTTCCATCAATAAATCTTTTTTAGTATAAGCTGAGTATACTAACATTAATCAAGTAATACTCAAAAAGAGACTACGCAGAACACCCTGGCTGCTGGACATTTATTCTATGATATACACTGGTTGCTATTAACAGCTAGAAACAGTCTTAAGCTTCTGGCACTCAAGTTGTTTCATTGTCGACAGGATTTGCAAGGACTTCTAAATCATACGATTGATTAATGAACTTGATTAAGGACCATTCCTAGAGTTACATTTTTGCAGATCCCAGTGAAGTCACTTGAAGGTCAGAGGGCTGAACAACCACAGGAACATAATGAAGTCATATTACCAAGATACTTAGAGACTTTATCTTTCCCTTATTAACTGAGGTGAGAAATTAAACTGTGGGTTTAATATAAAACTATATAAAGATGACAAGATTATAGAGCGTTCAATATGGAAGGGAATGCATTTGAATGCATACGCATAATTTTATGTTCACCTATAAATGGAGTTACAGTTCTATTAACCAGGACAGTCTCATCTGCATTGTGTCTAATTAAAAAAAAATAATAAATCAATAACATCCATTTAACACTCACTTTAAGCCTTTACGTAGTCTTGGTCCAAGGCAAAAGTTATTGAAGTTAATAGTGTCTATGAGCATGTTAGTAAGATTAAAATCCATATCAGTATACTGACCATCTTTTCTCTTTTCTTAGCTATTTGGGTTTCAAAAGTAAGTGCTCACAGGTACTTCTGCAAGTCTGCCTTTGCAACTGTGTGTGTAGGAAATGCTTTATACCCTGCCTAAGATATCAAGGAGGTTTGGTACATGGCAAATATGATACTGAGAGTGAAAGGAGAGGGGAGGGAGGCATTAATTTTTAAGTCCAAGAACAAATACTGCAGTGTCTTTTATTTCTCTTTTTCTGGAAATTACTGTTTTTTATCTAAATGCTAGAATAACTTCGTTGAAAATTCATTTGACCAGGTCTTTAACATATGGTAGAGCATGTTTTCTTCAATATTAACTGTTGTAATATTTGCTAAAGTCAATCTGGGAATAGTATTGTCATTAAAAATTGAGTTACATATTCTGAAAATACACACTCTAACTACTTTAATATCTAGCATGAACTACAACCCATCATGCTATAAGGAAACAGAAGAAAATTCTTTTCTTTTTTTTTAAAAAATGATCTATAGCATAATTGAAAAAAGTAGCACCAAAAGATGTAGTGACGCTCCATTAAATAAGTTGATTTCTTCATATGAGGAAACAGTGCGTAAAACCAGATTTGGGTCTGTCTGGCAAGAGCATGTGGTTATGTGGGACGTATGTCTTGAACGCAGTTTTTCAGACTACTTGTCCCCAATTTCCTTTTTTATGTTCGGTCTGCTCTGTAGCGTGTTTCTGGGTGGAAGTCTTCTGCTTCCGTTTTAAAAAATTGACCAATCAGTCAGGACTCGTGTTACTCATATCACTTGATATTTGTAACCGCGTGGTAAGATAAAAAAGAAAGCTGTGTAGGCAGAAGGCAGTCAGGACCTCTCTGATATTCTACTTTATGATGCAAAGTCCAGAAATCCTAGCACTGTGATAATAAAACTTATAATTAGTCTTTGCTCACATGAAACTGTGCCAAGGTTCATTTTGCATTTTTTCCTTAACTTTAATGCTGGATCTAGGTTGATCCCAGATTGTAGGTTGTAAGACCTATGGCACCTTTGCTAAATCCCATACAAATCCTTTCTTCTGACTTCTGTTCTTGTCACTTAGCTTACTAGTGGCCAAAGCAGGTATACTTTCTACTTTTTCATTCATGTATAAGAAAGATTATAGGTTCTGTCTTCCTTGCAATGATTTACAAAATTGAGGTATGTGACTCCACTCCCTCACTATGCCCCAGACTGAAGGTGGGAAGAAAGGTTTGCAGAAGAGGTGTTCAATACTTGTAAAAGGCAGAGCACAGCGCTTTAGCCTTCCAGTGTTTAAAGCTGATGGAAACAGGACAAAACCTCTCACTGTACTGACCAAGAATGGCAAATCATGACTCTCTAAGTTAGAAGAAAAGGATTTCTTTTTATGCTACTAATAAAGCTTATTTTGAAAACTTTTAAAGAACTAAAATAATTATCTCCCCCTTAAGTGAGCAATGTGACGGCCCATGCTCACATACTGTTACTCTAAATGTAATTTTTCTTGAATATAACATTACTATTCTGCCTTTCAAACCTCCGTTAACAATAACAAGGATGGCAGATTTGTTTTTTCTCTCTCCTGTTACTTAAGAGACTGAATTATTTTTGTGAACGCTCAGGAAAAGACTGCTGAAATGTTAAGGTCACACAGCCTCTATATCACGTATAGCTTCTGAAAAGGTTATTTTACAGTCTCAATAGGGAGGACAGAAACAAAATGGAGTAAGCAGCAATTACTCCTTCCCTCATCTTACAGGTGCCAAAAAGATAGACAATTCTATTTAGTTGCCTACACATAGTGATATAATGCCATCTGACATCCTCTCTTGTATCACCTGATCGTCATTCATCACCTCAGAAGACCACAGGGCTCCCACAGGTCCTGTGTCATACTTACCAGTGCTTCCTAGACTTTCCAGATACCCTACTACGTCTCATATAGAAGTAGACACCCATGTACTAGCAACTGATAGGAATCCAGAAAGTTTTGTTCTAACGCACACAGGAAATCAATGGCAGACCCAGAAATTAGAATGAGTTTGCTAAGTGTCATGCCATAACCACAAGAACCCTTGATATTGCTGGCAATGAAACTTATTTAGACAGATCACCACTTTTTGGTGGTGGGAAAACGCCTTCATTTTATACACCCTTCAATACCAAAAACCCCATGCTCTATCTTCCAATCACTCTGACATGACTTCTCAGCTATTTTTGTCCCTAGCAATTGATCTACTTCCTTCTGTGTTCTCTGCCGTGTACTGTTCTCACTGCTGTAGCAGTAAATACTGCTGATATGTGACCAACATACAGATTAAGATCCATTGAAGCACTAAGCTTCATATCTGTCAATCTAATATTCTAGTATGATACACGCAGCGTCATCTTCAGAAGCTGTGTCTAGATAGTACAATAAAACTTTATCTATAGTGCAATAGTTATAAGCCAAATAAAAACAGAGAATTTTTTTTTTAATTCAAAATATACAAGTCTGAACTCCTCTCATTGGTTTGAGATGGCAAGCTGATTTGCTTTCCTTTTCATGTCTCCTCAAGGCCATATTTTCACCAATTCCAAATGTCTTGAATCTGCTTTGATGTTTAGTCAGACGCAAGGCTGCATCTAGTGAACTGAGTGACCTCAACAGGTTGTAAAGTACTACTAGTTGGTATTTTCTGTATATAAGTCAAAAGAGAAACAACAGGAACAGCAGGCAACTGTTTGTGACAAAGAAAAAAAAAAAAAAGCAGAAGCATAAAGGAGGAATAAAATTCACATTTTAAAGAGCACATGAACAGAATTTGGAGGCTATTCCATACTAAAGAGCACCACTTCGGATCAAAACCTCATCTTACAGGCAAGTAACATCCTTCAACACTTCTGCTCAAAACTGGAGCTAGACAAAGTCAAGTATCATATAATGTTGTTCAGCAAAGGTTGGCAAGCATCTGTCCGTAGGTTTCTATAAGTAGGCTCATATAATTTTCTTGTAATTGTATTAATGTTTAACATTAAAGTAATTTCCAAAAAATCAATAAAGCTAAGGGCTATGCAAAGCATTTGACAAATTCACTTTGAAAACAGATGGGATCTGAGATGATATTGCAGCCTCATGCGTGACAATGGGACCCCCAAAGCCTAGCCAATTTGAGACTGCTACTATATACAATCTATGAACATATTTGTATAAAAATTTCCACTTTTGGATGCTTGTTTCTTCACAGAACTTCATAGATATTATAGTTTAGGGAGAAACGTCATCAAAAAGCAACTGAATTCAACTTTTGCAGGCCCAAAGAATATAGCATCATCTAGCATTTTGGGGTTTGTGCTTTTTTGTTTGGTTGTTTTTTTTTTTTCTTTGTTTCTTTAAGCCTGTAGCAGTCACAGTAGAAGTGTCCCTTGTTATTACATCAACAGATGTCCCATGAATTCACAAACTACCTCTTTGCATTACAAATGTAGACAGGTATATGTTGGGATTTAAGATCAGTATGTCCAAGAACGTAATATCCAAACCCCAAACCTCTTTGTTTTGACTCCTTTCATATTTCACTTAAGTTCTAGTCAAGAATAAAAAAAGATGATTTTCCCCTCTTTCCATTCTGTAAAATATACATCTGTATAAATAATTGTCATCAGCTAGCCAGAATTCTATGTTAAATAAATTACATGAATTGTTTATTGCTATCCAGCACTTGCCACCCCTCCTCCAACTCTCTTGTGCTGAAACTAACTTCTGTTATTCCCAGGCTTCAAGGACCCAGGACTACCCATGACCAGCACCTAGGAATGGAGAAAGAGATCACAATAGCTTTGTACATCCCTCTTTACTTGTGTGGGTGTGCTAGCAGCAGTAGCCTTTATGCCTATAGTACTGGATCAAAGCCCGTGTCCCAGGTTTTATGACAAGACAGGCACCAAAACTGAGCAAATTTACCTCTTTTCTTGCAGATGTTTGCAACTTCTTCATGCTCATGCTTTGACCTAAATCAACATGACCATATCAGTGTAGCAAGAAGCTTTAAAAAAAAGGCATGTTTTCTCTATGTTCACATTGGCTTCTGAATTTTTTTACTGTCTGCAAGGACTTAGTGATCTTATGCTCTGTAATTTGGAAAGCTTATTAATATAGTGGATCTCAGAGCGTGCCATTCTGCCTTCTTCCTGTAAAACAGCTTCCAGACACTTCCCTATTCTACTCAAGGACAAACATTATACTATTTGGTGTTCCTTATGAGGGTGGTCTGCATGGCCACCCTTGGTAAATGGTCTGGATACCATGTTTAAATAAGAACATCTTCACCATCAGCCAGGTTCAACAGTGACTAGGGAATTACAAAGAGACTTTTGAAACAAAGGAGCAGTCATCCTGAGAAAAAATCATGAAAATTTTTCACTAGGAGAAGAGACCTTTGAGTGAGTGTAAACAGCAGCAGTCAAAACCTTGTTAACACTGACATTGCTCCACTGACTCCATGACCTCTGCCAAGGCCAGGCAGAGCACCCTCCTGTTGGTGTCACCAGCAGCCTACCTCCAGCTATGCCAGTGACAGTGCAGGGTGCAGCAGCAGGGACCCTCACCTGTGTGTCTGTATGTGACCTTGGTGGTTTTCTCACTGGCACTTGAAGGTGTAAGGAGAATATATGTCAAGCTAGGGCATCCACAGCAAATAGGAAAACCAACACCTGAGAAGGGGGATGTGTGCTTGTAATCCACATTTGTATTGTTAAGGGAATTGAGGGGGGGGCAATAAAAAAAAATTAAAAAAGGAAATTCATGACTTTTCCCAGAACAACTGATGGGAAACACAGGTAGAAAACTGAAAGCAACAAGCAGAGCAAGGGTATGAGCATGAACCTTGCAGAGAGCTGTGGTGAGCCTAAAGTGAAAGGCCACTGACTGAGCTGGATCTTTGATAATGAACTAGAAAATTTGTTTCAACTTAAAAACGATACTGAGAGAGGTTTTCTCATTAATATAGGTGCAATTCTGTGAGATTTAGTTAGAATTTTCTCTTGAAAATATAGACTGAAAAATTCCAAGTCCACCTACTAAGAATGATGAATAACCTTCCTAACACTACTCTAGCAGTTCCACACAATTCTTACAGTCATTGGCTGAGTGACTTCCTTTTACCTTCATTTGAAAGAAGATCAGTGCTTCTTACTGTTGTGGTGACCTCTTAACAGTCCCTCATTTGCTTTTATAGAGCATCCTACAGTTCTGTGAATGCTGCATAAAACTTTCTCACCTGCCCCCTGCCAAAACATATTCTGCAATAAGCTGCCTAATCAGCAGGCAGACTCACAGAGAAGAAGTACAGAAGAAGACTGTGAATCAGCAAGATACTGCTATACAGATGCTCTGTATATGTGACAGGTTTCCAAATTTATTCCAATAGCATTGGGTTTATTCTAGATCTCTAGATATGCCCTCCTTACTCTATCTTGTTGGCTACTGTAACAGCTAAAAAGAACCAGTTACCTTTTGAAAAAGGCTGATACATATTGCATAGACAGAGGAAAACCACTCATTCTAAAGTGGTTTCCGTTTGCCAGCCCCTAGGGGTAGCAGCTGCGTATGCACTGGTGGCCACAACTGCTTCAGGTGTTTTTGAGACTCAAGCTGCTTGCCTCAAATCCCATGAAAAAAAAAGGAGAGATGAATGCCTTACAGCTTTGGTATTAACTCCAGAACAAACAGGTTTGTTCAGGCTGGGTTTTCTGTATCACTCCTGGAGCCAACAAATAGTAAGGAGTAGATCTCACTATGGGGAAGTTCAAAACCACGAGACAGCTGTTCCTAAAAACTCATTTTATATATCCTTGGCAAGTTTTGCATTAAGGACAGTACTGGGCTTTCTTTGTTATTTTCACGGAAAGCTTCTGTGAACTTGAGTCAATTTCAAGCTAAACTCTGATATGAAGATAGAGAGAAAATGAATGTAACAGCTTCTTGCTCGTCTCACTAAAATTGGTTGACCTGAGAAAGTACAGGATTTAGACTCTCATTCTACAGCACAGCTGCAAGTTATGTGGGAAAAGTGCCCTCTTGCTCTTTTCCCTTTATTTTTTCTTGCTTACCAGCTCCTTTGTTTCAGCCCCTTGTTACCATTACCGCACCCACAGTCCTCCTGCGCACTGCCATCTTGAAGTTCACACGCGGTGATAACATGATAGAAAGGCTGAGCTACATGATCTCTTTAGCACTGACAGAGATGTTTCCTAGAAAGATCATAATGAAAAGCAAGATTTGATAATTGTAAAGGGAAAAAATCCACATAAACCACAGGTCCAGGGTGATATATACTTTTTTTTTTTTCTTTTTTGGTAATTATGTTATTTGTTTGTCTTAGCATTAGCCCTTTCTTAAGTTCTTGAAGACACAAGAAGCATGTACAGTACTGAGTTATGTCTTGTGGTTGTCTGTCTTCAGAGAAGAAATCCCTGAAGAGACTTTTTTAGATTTCATGTGCTCTTACTTCTTTATGAATACAAGATATAACAAAAGTTAGGCAAAAAGGAAACAGATGTTACTACAGGCCAGTGAAAACGAGAAAGTAAAATTCACAGAAATGACATTTGAAGAAATAGCAGAATAGTATCAAAACACGTCTGGTCTTGAACTGAGCCTGTCAACTCACAGATCAGGTAAACAGCACCATCAACCAGTAATACAGCCATAACCATTATATATTCCATGTCTTGTAATGTTTTGAGCTCTATGATAGTCTCTTGGGTTCTGAGATCATATTTTTCCAATTGTTGTGCTCTGTGACTGGAAACCACATAGAGCTTTGGGCTCTGTTATAACGCAGGTTCCTAATATTTGGAATGTGCCATAGCAACACACAGTGAGACCAAATCAGGTGACAAGCGAAAGCAGTGCTGGTTATTCAATGAGCGTAAGAGGAATCAAAAAGAAGGGGGTTAGCTTGTGACAAAAAAAAAAAACCAAAAAAACCCAACCAACCAAACAAACCAACCTATCTCACTACAAGGGGAGACAAAAGCAGTTAAAAATGGCACAATACGCAAACAGTATTCTGAACTTCATATGACATAAGTAAACTTTGTTAGGTCTCTCTTATTATGACCTCACTGTAGAGACTGATTTGCATGAATGACAATATGGTAAGCTTGTATTAAATAGTAATCAGGGTTCATTGCAGCTTCCTGTCTAGTATATTCTGCTCATATCATACTTAATGGCCAAAGTTAGAGTGCCCATGTAAAGCAGAATGTCAGATCACACTTTTTTTTCCCCAGCAATAATAAGATATCCTTATTTTGTTATTTTTGAAGCAGCAATATTTGTTTATGTGGGGGAGAATCTGCCACATGCAAGATCCTAAGCAAAATGTAGCCAAGCAAAATCATTACACTAGGAAAAATTTTCCCATGGAAAGGAATCCATGAAAAAAACCTCCTTCATAACCAACAATCATCTGAAAACTAAGTGGCATGACACAGCAATTCACTAGAGGAAGACCACCATGAAGTAGGGAAAATATTACTATTTTCCAGCGGTATGAGAAATTTTATCAATAATCTTCTACTATTTATCTGTGTCCTTCTGATGTAGGTGAAGACTGTTTATTGTTCAGCTCAGAAGTTGGCCTTCTTATTTGTTGACTTGTTGTCTTACTTATTTTGGTCCCCTGGTCCAAACCTTTATATTAAAAAGTTCAGGATGCCTTTGCTCCACAATCTTTTGCATTTTAAGAGGAAAAAAAAAAGCCACAGTAAATTTATTATTGAATTTCCTCCTTCTAAATAACAGTAATAATAAGAAGTAAGTGACAACTAAAAGGAAAGAAGAAGCTTCCAGGTGGAGGGAAACTGTCTCTTACCATTACGATTAAGGGAGATACTTTCGGTGTTGATCAGTCTACCTCCACTGACTTTAATTCAAACTGCATTATTACCTGGCTTGATTTTTTTCATTAAAAGTAAATAGGTGATGGGGCTTTTCTGCAGTTTTCAGAAAAACAACTGTTAGTATTTCAAGGACATTAACAAACATGAAAAAATGAGAAATTCACATGTGAAAAATTTAAGTCATCTTCCATTTCTTTCACTTGCTGTAGATATTCCTACATTGACTGACTTTATGGTAAAACTGAAGGATGTAATCAGATCCTAAACAATTCCAAAAATCAGACCCGTGCTTCTATACAGAATAGTAATCTATTACATTAGTCTCATTTTCTAGGTGTAACACCAACATGTCCAGTGCTTCTGCGTCATTGAATACAGCATGTTCCAGTACATTGCTTAAGTGTTAAAGATGACAGCCAAGGTTTAAGCAAAAAACAAGAATAAATTGTGTTTAAATGGACTTGGAAGTTGCAAAGCTGCTTTTAACACTAATAACAAAACCCATGTAAAGGTCTACAAGTATTTCCTAACAGCTATGCTTTCATCCGATCTGCTGCAAACATGGAGAGAGCAAACATGCAAATGGGAAAAGCCATGGAAAAGAGAAAAGCCATTATATTACATTTAAAAGGGTATTAGAGATAATGTAAAGGTATATATACACACATGTATCCACATGTTTTAACAAATATCTTGCACTCTCAAAACAGAAAAGATTTTTAAAAAGTCTTTTTTGCTTCCTTTATATGGCCTAGACAGTGTCAACCTATAGAAAAGCTGTCTTGGCAAGGGAGTTGTTACCCTGCGGTTTCCAGGCCCCATTTTTCAGGCCGAGGTTAGAAGAACTTGTATCAGGCTTTGATGACTGCTTTCAGAGTAACTCAGAGTAGCACAAAAAAGCTCAGCAGTTAACAGCAAAACTATTATTATCATGAAACTCAGTGGGTTCAGTTTCCTGCTGCTCATATGAAACCTTCCCTCCAGATTTGGTTATCTTGGTTTGCACAGTGAGTTTTCTTCTGTTCATCTTCAAATTCATTTCAAAATTAAAGGGAAATGGTCACATATATTAAAACTCACCTGGTTTACATACTACAGTACTGACATGTACAGCACACAGTCAATTCCAGACCTGCCAGCATACAGCCCAGATTAGATAAACACAGTTTTAATCATCTATGGAAGTCAAAGAAACAAGGCTGAAATAATTAGTTTTTACCACTGGTGGGACATAGTAGTTACTTTGTGTTCTAATAATGACACGTATTAGGAAAACCCATTTTCAGAGTGCGACAACCCCTCTTCTGAGCAAAGATTATGTTCAGTACTTGGATAACAGCCAAGGTCTGCAGACTTCCAGATAGATAATTAGTAAGGAACTGCTTAGTGATATTGAATGACAATGGACCATCTTTCTATGTCTGGTAATTTAGATGTGAAATAAAGTGGCGTCATTTCCCAAGCACTTTAGAGAGGAGAGAGATAGAACCAAAGAGGCAGACAGACACTTTAGTAAAACCATGGGCACCTACAGAAACTCTGTTCTTAACTCTGTGTGAGTTCTTAACTCTGCCAGGAAAAGGTATGGGAGGGATTAGGCAGTGTCTAATCGAACTCATGCACCAAAGATTTTCTAAGCATTCAGACTAGCATCCTGAATGAAAATAAGAGCCAAACACAGGCACTGGAAATCTGGGGCGGTACATTCAAGAGTATTTGTCTTCTCGAACATAAAAACAACTGTTCATGACAACTTGTTTTAACTAGAAAGTATGTAACCAAAGAGAAGTTCATTTTTTAAGGAAACATAGCAGACTTGCCTTGTAATAAGACCTTTGCCCACAATTTGCCCAGGAACTATACGTTAACTGCTGGTAGCTGGATTTCCCCAAGTGCACAGCAGTTCATAAGTACCAGCCACTCTATTAAAGACTTTTCATAGAATTATAGGATGGTTTGGCTTGGAAGGGACATTTGAAGGACTACAGATGCAGGAAGGTTGGAACAGATGAGCTGTAAAGGTTCCTTCCAACCCAGCTATGCTATGATTCTATGATCAGGTCAAACTCTCTTGCAATGAGTAAGGACATCTTCAACTAAATCAGTTTGCTCAGAATCCTGTCCCACTTGACCTTGAATGTTTCCAGCGATGGAGTATCTACCAACTCCTTCAGAAATCTGTTCCAGTGTTTCACCACCCACATTGTAGAAAATTTTCTCCTTATATCTGGTTTAAATCTACCTTCTTTTAGTTGAAAACCATTACACTTTGTCCTATCACTACAGGCCCTACTACAAAGTTTGTCCCCATGATTCTTATTTTCCCCACTACTTATAAGCCCCCTTTAAGTACTGGAAGGCTGCAATAAGGTCTACCCAGTGCCTTCTCTTCTCCATGCTGAACCACCCCAACTCTCTGAGCTTGTCTTCACAGAAAAAGTGCTTCAGCCCTCATAATTTTTTGTGGCCCTCCTCTGAACCTGCTCCAACAGATCCATACCTTTATTCTACCAGGGAAAGCTGGATGCAGTACTCCAAGTGGAGTCTCACAAGAGCAGGGTGGAGGAGCAGAATCACCTCCCGCAAACTGATAGCCACACCTCTTTTGATGTGGCCCACCACATTGTTGGCCACCTGGGATGCAAAGACACATTGCCGGCTCACATCCAGCTTTTCATCCACCAGTATCCCCAAGTCTTTCTCCTCATGGTTGCTTTCAAGCCCTTCACCCTTCCCAGCCTGAATTGATATTGGGAAGTTTTCCCTGACCCAGGTGCAGGACCCCGCACTTGTCCCCCTGAGCCTCAAAAGGTTCACACAGACTCACTTCTCAAGCTTGCCCAGGTCCTTCTGGATAGCATTCAGTCCCTCAGCTGAGTCAACTGACCCATTCAGCTTGATGTTGTCTGCAAACTTGGTGAGGGTGCACTTGCTGCCACTGTGTTGTTGATGAATATGTTAAAATAATACTGGTGGCAACACGTATCCCTGAGAGATTCCACTCCTTACTGATGTCCATTTGGACATTAAGCCATTGACCACTTCTCTCTGAATGCGATCTATTATAGGCTTCCTTACTCATTAAGCTAAACCGACACTACCCTGCTAGCAATTAAAACTTCTCCCCAGACTAAATTAGAACTTCTCAGCATTTACATTCTCTAGGGTTAGCTTCATATTCTGAAGACTCTCCAAATTCTCAGGTCCTTCTTATTCTTCTTGTTTTCTCCTTCTCCCTTTCAATTCTTCCCCTGTAGCTCTTCTGCATGCAGCAGGAACTGTTAAAATAGTAGTAGGATATCAGCTCTTTCCCAGCCAGCCCAAGCTCTGCAGGGATAAGTGTGCAAACTCATATGGCACTGCAGCAGC
This sequence comes from Pedionomus torquatus, assembly GCA_013398155.1. NCBI lineage: Eukaryota > Metazoa > Chordata > Aves > Charadriiformes > Pedionomidae > Pedionomus > Pedionomus torquatus. Next base: position 442,196 of record VZRU01003899.1, on the reverse strand, counting down.
TTTTGTTTCACTCTGTGATCGGCAGTAGGTCTGGCTTTGCCTTAGAGGTCAAATCGATTGAGGGAGGCAGCATAACTGGCAAGAAACAACCTTCTTGAGTGTCAGGGAAACCAAAGATTCAGCTGTATTATCACAGTATGTCAGGTGCAAGGCATATGGAAGGGCAGTGAGGTGGACTAATAGGATGGCTGGGGTCTGTCCCTGTTGTACAGCTTGTAAAGTACCATGTTCCCACATAAAACAGCAAATATGACACGTGTGAGGAAATTCAAGTGTTTCTGTTGCACACATTCTAATACCTGCTAATTCAAAGCAGACAGCAGTTGAGATTCAAAGTAAATGACAGGAAATTGAACTAAATTCTCTTCCTTCCCTAGTTCATCAAAACCAGAGCTGGTTCTAAGAGAACATTACAGAAAACATATAGCTTTTAAACTTTGTATATTTTAATTGAGACTACGTAGATATCTTCCATTTTTCCATTTGTTGAAGTAACTTTCTGCTACTTCACCTACATACTTGGCAAGCATTTTCAGAAGGAGATAGAGGAAATGGTAATTTTAATGATGTACTTTCAATATGCAGTTCTCATTCAAAAAAAGTCAAGTTGGAAACCTGTATTAATTTCTACAATTGCTGTTCTTTCGAAGACAGGCTTCTTCTAAATAATTATACTTCTATAGTGTGGCTTTAACTCATTAGTTATGGATAAGATCTCTGGCTAAATCGGGTTGGAAAGGAACTCAGGAAGTTTCTAGTCCACACATCAAGAGATGGCCCATCCCTTCGAACAGCCCACTCCGCTATTTGACTGCCCTTTAAAGGGGAAAAGGTTATTCTGTATATCCACAAACTGCTCTTACGCCAACTTGCACCCATTGTCTTTCATCCTCCTCCCACACAGGACTGCAAGACCCTGGTTTTTCATCTTCTTGATAATCCCCCTATAAAGATGCTTTCCAACAGCATCCCTACACACCTGGCCAATGTTCCTAAATTCTTTTGTAGGCTGTCTGCTCTTTGACACCCTGTATGCTGCTTTTTGGAATCTGAGTTCTGTTATGAGTTTCCTACTTAGCTAAGATAGTGTCCTGATATACCTGCCTGTTTTCCTGAGTGTTAGGACTGACACTCTTCTCCAGACACCCCTCTTGTGTCTGGAATGCCTTCCAGTAACAAGGCAATCTTTGGATGAACCTGTACCTGTGAGGATTTTTTTGGTCAAGGTGAAAGTTATCTGAGCCTGTACTTACGTGGTAATTCAGCTAGGAAATTTATAATGCTAAGTATAAAATAGACACTTAAAAATGTAATTCTACAGAAAACTCCTTATCAGCATAACTCCACTTAATACTTCAGTAATAAGTGCCTAAAAACATTTTCAAAATGGAAACCAAGAGTTTTAGCCTGCTATCTGTGTTCAAACTGCTCGTTGCTTTATAAGTGAAGGATACAGAATTTCACCATCTATTAGAATAGTACAAGAGAAAAATCATCTGATTTTTCTCCATTAATATTCAGATGAAACTGAAATTTGCAAATTTTAAAAGCTCAACTTGTATTGATCACACAGATCACAGTTACATGTTCACAGTGAAAACATTCAGCAAACTGCTTCACACACCCCTACCTCAGGCCCTGTTCTCACATATTTTTTTTTGCTTATTAACACAGAAGAAACAATGCACTGGTTCAGTGCATCACTGTGCAACTGCATACAAATTTGTGTAGGTAATCAGAAATATGTGCGTTTCCCAGATGGTGCATGATGAATACATTTCCTGTGCTACCAAACTTCAGACACAGGAAGCATCAGCACACAAAAGTCACTGCACTGCATTTTTTTAAATTTCTTTTTGAATCCAGGTGTCAGTCAGTCAGTATAGCTGAGAAACAAAACTCCCCTGATTTCACAGAAATTAAACAGTTAATTTATTTCAGATGGAAAGCCCCAGAATGAAAAGGATCTGATTTCTGATAAAGTGTATAAGCTTATTACACTCTAATTAAGAAATGGTTATAAGAAAAAGGAGACTTACTGGGTATGTGTGTCTCAGTGAAATGTGGTTCAGTATGATGAGGAAATATATAATTCCTTGCGGTGAGTCTATAATATAAACATGATTGTTAGTGCTAACAATATTTCCCATAAAATATCGTTAATAATTTTCTGTAAAGATAAATCATAAAAGTTTGAAAAGGACATACAGAAAACAGTAACTGTAAGAACAACTCATATTCAGCAATGTTCTTTATTGGAGACTTCCAATAGCTAAACGGTGACTCACAACAGCCACATGAAGTAGCCAGAGAAATTAGTAACAAGACTAAAGTCACACAAGCTGGTAGCTCAGTGCCCATGGAAATATTTAGAAGTTGAAACCGACAAGGAAAAACCCGTCATAATCTCTTTACAGAGCTAGTAGGCGTATCAGAATGGATGCAGCAAATGGACTATATTTTAATCACCATATGATCCATAAAACAGGGAACACTTCACTCATAGGCTCTCCACAGTGATTTAGAGCTCCTGGCTGCTCTCCCCTTCACTGTCAACATTAAAACAAACTCCACAAGGTCCTCTACAGAAGTGAGGGAAAACCCTAAAAAATCCCCTAAAAGTATTCTTCAGATACTTCAGAAGTAGACTGGGCAATTTTGGACACAACTGGCAGTCAGCAGGAGTGTTTCTGTGAAGCCATTTAATACTGAGGAAGTGAAAGAGCTAAAACAGAACTCAGGAAATCTCCGGTCACTTATCCTCCAGAGTCAAGTCTCTGGCTCTGTCAGTGCATGAGCTGAAACTTTGAGCTAAGTATGTCCTTTACTTATTTTATGCTGCCCACAGAACAAATGCAACAAGATTTTTTCAAGTGGAAGATTGCTATCCAAAGTTTAACTTGTGGCATTCCTTCTCAAAGGTCTAGCGACTTCGGATATTTTTCAAATATAAAAGTTCTCTTGTATTTTGAAAAGTCGGATGCCATTTAGCCCTGGGTTTGCCTTACTGGTTGCAAAAATAAAACTACCGTTGCATCAGTTAGGAATACAAGCTAACATTGGGAACACCTGAAAGTTCCAACAAAAGAAATCTCTCTCAAAAAAACCCAATTCTTAATCAAAACAGTCCAATACCAAAAATGAGACCAGTAAAACCAGTAGCAAGATTTTAATCTCAGTGGCTTTAGGATTTCATTCCAGAAAACATTTGCTTGTAGCAGAAATTAGATCTAAAAGAAAATTTGTCATAGATACCATCAATTGTTACAGACCAACTACATGATATTAGAGAAAAATTTAATGCTCCAAATTATTATCCCTGTTGCTCAAAAGCACCATCCCTTTTTTTTATAACATTAGCAGCTTCCTCTCACATAAAAACTAGTTTCTATTTCCTTTAAGTGCCTCTTTTGCTTTAGAGATGGATTATCAGCTCTTTATATCTTTAGGTCATGCAAAAGACAGAGCGTTTCAAAGAAATCACTTGTTTTCATCATTAAGTTACAGCTCAGCTACATGACCAGCAAGTGGATATTCTGCAATGGGACAGCATTTCTTGACTGGGCACTGGAACTCAGCCCTCCAGCCCAGCACAGATTTGTCCAGCTAACGGAAGCATACGGTAAACAGCAAGTGTACATGAAAGCTATAAATTCAGAAACAAAACTGGTCTGAAATGGAGAATGAATGAGGGTAAAGCCAGTCAAGGGTGACCAAAAAGAAACATAAAAGCAGAAGTCAGAAAGAGAACCTTGAAATCATGTACACCAACAAGTAGGACACAGAGAGCTCATGGGACTTTTTAGTCTCTTTGCTTTAACTGAACTTGTCCAGTGTTGTAATCTTGGAAATACTCTCACATGTTTTCTCTTTCTTACGCTCTACCAAGTGGTGGCTTGAAAGAATGGGAAAAATGCATGGAAACAGGTTGAGTATTAGCAAATATTTCCAAGTTTCTTTTGTGCCCATTAAGAAGATAGATGAATTACTCATCACAAACCTAGAAGAGATCTGGAAGAGAGTAAAAATACAGCTGGTGATAGTCAGCTTGGCTACTGTTGCTGCAAAAGATGCTCCTGTGTCCTTTTATTGAAGAGAGGCAAATGAGGTAATACCAAGCTTAGTACAAAGAGGGTGCTGTATCAAGTGACAGAGTTATTCTAATAAGCTTTAAAACCATAAGATGACAAAAAATATTTTTTTCAATTTCTTGTAGTGGTAGAAGAAAAACAGACTAACCAATATAAAGAATTTCAATCAGCTACTAGCCATCATGCTCTGCATGAAATAGAGCAAAGTATTATATAGGTAGATCATGATGGTGGGAGATGAACGAGGTCTATTACTAGCCATCTCATGAAACTGAAAGAGACCCAGAAAATTAGGACAGAAGTTATGTGGAAAGCTTTCCTCTGGGTCAAGACATAACAATTCACCATGGCATTATGTTAAATCCCACCAGAGCCTGGACTACACTTCTGTCTACAGGAAACATATTCAGTGAACCTGAATATGAATGAACACATAAGATTTTGAAGTATTATATTTTTAAAGCTATGTTAAGAATAAGTGGCACTTTTGACTCTACAAATGTCAAGCCAGGGTATTCAGAACAATAGCATCATGCAAGCTGGAGGGGATCAACATCTGATCTATCTGCAGGATCTAGTCCAATTCCTGCTCAAAGTGAGGTCCTCTACAAAAACCATATTCATAGTTAGAAAACACTTTTAATTTTGGAAATTTTATGCAGGTGTTTCCCTGGTTTCCTGTGGTCTACAGAAGCAGAACATAACTCAAGTAACAAAAAAAATTCTTGCCAGTCTTACTAATCTTATAGTTTCTCTTTTTTCCTCTCACTTTAATTGTACACATACGAAAATGTCTTGTAGACATTCTCCCATTCTTGAAATCTGGTAAACTTGCATTGGGCTCAACAAAAACTTAAAGATGAGTAGGTTTGCATAGAAAGAGTGAATCAGAGTCAGTGAAAAATTCCATCAAGAGAAAAAGGATGCCTCAAAGATTGGAGTTACTTAGAGGAAAGAAGCAGTTGTCCACATTGGGAAAAACACAAAAGGTGAATAATAATCAAACTCCTACATTGAAATACCTGCTACTAGACATAACAGGCCTTGGTTTTTACAGAGTTTGAACAAGGCGTACAGGAGAACATGAGGATATTGTTGCCATACGTTGTCTTCACACTTCATATGACTCTAACCTAGAAGTTTGGGTGCCATACTTCTTCCTATATACATATTGTTCATCCCTTTTGCAAATCAGATACTCCCAGTCTTCTTTCTGCTTTTGCCAAACTTACATGAATCTTTACACCAGCTGACAAAGACCCAGCTTAGAGTGCACCAGCGAGGCATCATTGATCTTCTTTGCAGAGTAATGAAGAGCAGCAGAAATAGCTCAGAGACTGGAGCTTACTGATTTGGAAGATGGGAGAGCACTCTCAGATGACATTTTAGAGGATCAGGACATAGTAGAATAGGCTGTACAGAGATGAAGTTGGAAAAGATTTCAGACTCACAGAAGTTTGTCAGATATAAGCCAAGCTAATTCATGCACTGTGCCAGAAACAAGCTTGTGGCCACTGCAGAGAATTCATTTTGGAATCCTTCAGGATAGCAAGGCCAAAGCCCATAGTAAAATGAATCTACTTCAGCCTACATTATTGTCTAGTACTAACTATATCCTCTACCAAATGAAGCACCTGAAAACCAATTCAAATATTTTGTAACAGCAACATTACCTTGTAAGTGACAAGAATACTGTTCTTTATTTACTTGGGAGAATATTTATCACACTAAGGTGAAACACAATGTCCATGCAATAGCACATGGGTAGGTCTGAAGCAACACCTCTGATGTGTCTAATATGTTTAACAAATCTGAAAGGTAAAGATAGTAACTTCATTCTAAATGGAGAACAGTCCTTGTCTGGTAAACAACTGTCAACAGTCCTGCACTGATAAGAGGCACAAACAAGCAAACTGTCTTGTTCTTCAGAGGAGCAACTCTATCTAGTCCCTCTTAGACACACAGAACTTAACTGATGGCTGACTTATACCTACTTGTAGTTATAAGTTCAAGATATTACCCTCTTTTAGCCAAAGTACTCCAAAGTATGGGGAGATGTGGTAGGAAATAGGGATTTTCCCCTGATGTAACTTGTGTCTGGTATCTTTTACTCTTTCATTGCACGCTTCTGAGAAGTTTGGATGCAGTATCTCTATAACCCTCCCAGTAATTCACCAAGGACAGCTACTAACTGAAGAAATACAATGAGACACTGGTTAGGCTGAATGTCAAAACTCAGCTTGCTAGGTATGAAAACAAATATGTTACTGATAACATCTCTTCCTTCCTAGTTGTGTTCAGGGGGTTATGAACAGTTAATAAATACCCCTGCCTTACAAAGGTCAGTGTTTACCTGATAGCGTGAAGATAAATGTTTCCTGCAGTACAGCCTATGCAGACACATTTATGTCACTGCTAATATTCGTAGGATCAGTAGCCTTCTGTGGTTGAAACCGCCCTGATGCAAACTGTCTGTCCTTGCGTGCAGATCTGTCTGCAGGCGGCTTTCAGTCTTCCTCAGTCCTTTGTTTCACAGTCCACTACAAAACTAGGTATGTGAGCAAGCTCGTAGTTACCATAATCATGTGCAGCTCCATATAAATAACTCATGAATGATTTGTGTAATCTGTTGTATGCATTATTCAACAAAACAAAATCTTTTAAACTTTGCAGAAAAAAACAAACAAGTAAAAATTGGGATGCTCAGGAACCAGATTATGTTCTTAAACCTCTAAATCATCAACCCAGACAGATGAGTAGAAAGCAACAATTACTCTTCATCTTGCTTTGTATCTATGGTTTCTTCTTGCAGCAAAACTCAACAAAGAATGCAAGCCTCTCTCAAATACATTGTAGCATTCACATTCACCATCCCTACAACAGTGCTTTAAATTAATTTAATCTTTACATGTGCCAAATCACTTAAAATTATAGATGCATTCCTGAAATATGTCAGTGGGCTTCCAAATAATCTGACTTGGAAAAATTAAACCAAGTTAAATAAGTTTTTGCTTTTTCAAAACCCTTTCCCATGAAAACCACTTTAAAATATTTTCACAGCATGTGTCTGAAAAAAACTGAATTCCTCTACCTAACAGAGTATTCTAGTTTGAAGAACAACTAACTGGTGACTTGCGAATAGCTTGTTGTATATGGAACCTTACTAATGGCACATCTCAAAGTACTCTTTTCTAATATTCCCCTGAGCCCATCAAATCAATTGTGAAGTATGAAATTTCAGAAGAGGCACAGTAGCAGGTAAATTTTGTCAAGGTAAAACTGCAGTATTTACAGGTCATTTGATAAAACCAAGAAGTACTTGGATATTAAAGCACCAATCAGAAAGGGACATGAATTCAGAGTTCTAGAGTATATTAATTTTTTTTTTTTTTTTTTTTTTTTTTTTTTTTTTTGGTAACACAGACACACAAAACAAACCCAAAGTAATTCAGTCTCATCCGGTTTAACCTCAACCACGAGACACCGCTGTCTGTTTTCTTTCTCAAAAGACTCACGTCACTGTGCACTGAAAAAAAGGGAACTTCCACAGTTTGTGGTGAGGATACATGATAAACAGATCTGTTCACACCAACTACCAGGGCTGCCTGCATCAATAAAAGGCAGTAGCAGTCTCAGTGAACTGGCATTTGGTGCCTGGAGGATTATCATTGCAAGTCACATTAAAGTAAAGTAAAATGCCGGGATTTTTTTTTCCCCACAACAATATGACTGAATTAAATGGAAAAGAAGACTGCAAGCTTACAGAAGGCAAAATCCATAAGAAGAAGCAAAAGGCTTTGTAAGTACATACATCTTAGTATAAACTCTAATTTATTAGAAAACATTAGAAACTTGGAGATTACGAATTAGCATCATGTTTCAAGCTAAATGACTGCAAACCCTGTTTAAAGCCCAGGACATCATTTAAAATGGCTTGAGCTGATGCATACAAATGAATTGATTCACTTCAGGAGTAGATTTTGGACACACTGAGAGCCTCTTAAAGTCTTTAAAAAAAAATAAATTACTTTGATATGTAACTTCCCAAACTTCAGTTCTAAGATGGAACTGTCTGCTTAAGTTTTAAGAAGTTTGAGTCAAATCCAAATGCAACTGCAATTTCAATGGCTTACAAAAATACCTGTTTATTGTTTTCAGTGGTGCAGATCTCAAAAATTATTTGAAGTCCATGGTACCACATATCGAATCTGGGATCAAGACTTCTAACTCCAGAAATGTCACGTAAGTACTGAGATACACTAAGGGATAACAAAATATAACTATAGCTAGATTACTATAAACTATTTTATTAACCTCTAAACTACTTCTAGAACAATAAGTATTCTACTAATGCCTGGAATTTCCAAAATACAAAAGAAGTGAACATTAGGAAGTAGAAACTGTTCATGGAGTTCAGGATATTTTTTCTTAGAGATATGATGTTTTTGCATCAAATAGCGAGGGAGAAGACACCTCAATTAAATCTGTTTTCTTCAGAGGAAAATTGTAACCATTCTCTGAAGATTTACAAGAAACAATTGTTCATATTTAAGTTAAGAGAAAAGATATTACCATTCTTACTTCAGGAATATAGAAACAGAGGTACAGATACAAAATTATTTGGTCATAGCTACAGTAGAAGTTCTTTCTGGGAACAGAATTCAGGATAACAACATCATTTTTGGTTTTCCATCCCTAATGATTTTTTTCAATGTGGGCTTGCCTCCAGTGTGTCAGATTATGAGAAAGTCGTAAGTTTAATAGATACCTGGTACATGTTCCTAGAATAGAATGATAAAATATAAAATTTGTCTTCTTTAAACATGTAAACAAACCCATATTGTTTCTTGCATAAAGTCTTTTCTTTTTCTTGTCATCTTAGGCTTTCTGCAGAGGAAGTAATACAGTGGTCCCAGTCTCTGGAAAAGCTCTTAGCCAGCCAAAGTAAGTCTACTTCATAAGACCTCATTCTTATTCTCAGGACAACATTTTATCTAACCTCACCAAACAGGCAAAGCTGTAGCATTCTGCAAATGCTGTCAGAGAATGGCCAGTTGCATTTCAGTTATTTACAGCTCCAGTGTAACACAGCTACTGTTATAACTTTGCTTCTAATTTGGGTTTTTTTTCCTTCTATTTCCTAGCCCCCCTACAGCAAATAAACTCCAAATGGCTCAATTCAATGCTTTTTGATTAGTCTTCTGTCCTTGCATAACACATCAGTTTAATTTGGAATTTTCTCCCCACTTGTAGCCTAAGACAATCCATTTAGAGAGCACTAGAATCCATTGATGTATTTTGGTAGCTGGGTTCTAGATCTAAAAAACAGTGAGCATAATTAGGAAGACTCCCATCACCCATAACATTAGAGTATCTGTAATATATTGAAGAATATAAGAACAGTGTATTTTGGCAGAATTTTATAACAAATTTCAATACAACTGCTATTTACTTAATCCTCCCTCGTCACAAATATAATGTTATAAATAATGATGTATTTGTGTTGGCTTTAGGTGGTCAAGGTGTCTTTCGGGAGTTCCTGAAGTCAGAGTTCAGCGAGGAAAATATTGAGTTTTGGTTGGCTTGCGAGGATTACAAGAAAACCAAGTCTGATCACTTACATGGCAAAGCAGAGAGGATTTATGAGGAGTTTGTTCAGTCAGATGCTATTAAACAGGTATGAACAAAGTTAATCTGTGTAGTGTTACAGTACAAGGATTCTAGAAAATCAGAAGGTAGAAATGTAGCCTCACTGAGATGCTCACACACTCATTCACTTACATAAGTCAAAGATGCATGTTTTTACAGTGTACTTGCATCATTACTGTCTTTGGCTGTGAGACTATCAGATCTTGCAAGCAGAGTCACACGATACAGGTCGGCACTTGGGAGCACCACTAGCAGAAACTCAGCAGAGGCACCAGCAACTCAGCACATGATGATTTCTGAGTCAGTTCAGTTTCAATTACTGCTGTCATTTGGAGTCGGATATTTAGAGCTTTGCTAGTAGGAGAACCATGGAATGTTTCTTGTCTTTTAAAATACATGGACATTCTGGAGAATTAGAAGTTTTGCATGTTGATCATATTTCAAACTAAAGACTCTCATTCTATGCAAGATTTCTGCTGCTGTTCTAACTAGAGGTTTAATTGGAGGTTGTTCCTCTGCTTACTCCATTGGTCAGAAGTTGTATTACTTCTGACTCCATAAGAAACTGCATTTCTATAGTGAGTGGCAATTTTTGTACATAGCTGAGATAAGCATTGAAATTCCCTCATTTTGCAGTTCTGATGTTGAACTGTCACATGCAGTTCTAAGGCTACAAATTCATTTATTGACAAAACAAAGCAATAAATATAGAAAGAATACATTTTTAAGATGTCGATGGCATTTGTCTTTCACTTTCCAGATCAATATTGACTATCAGATGAGGGAAGCAACAGCCAAAAAGGCACAAGACCCAACTCACACAAGTTTTGATGAAGCCCAGAGAACTGTATACATCCTCATGGAAAGGGATTCATATCCCAGATTTTTGAAATCCAAAGTCTACCTGAACCTTTTGAACCAGCTGCAAACCAACACTTCAAAATGAAGTGTTTGAGGCAATGAAAAGCCAAATATCCTGTAGGGATCCTGAAGAGAGACCCTTCAAGGTGGTTGGATCTTAGCAAGGAGAACCCCTGCTTTGGAAGGAGGGGTACGAGGGAGATGCAAACAGCTCCAGAGCCAAGAGAACACAGGATAAAAACTGGCATGACTGTTACAAGAGTGAGAGCAGCAGAGGGAGAAAATCTTCTCCTCCCATACACCATGGAGTCAACGAGTCAAGACAGGGTATGGATACTATTTATTGTTTGAACTACACTGTGAACATTGAACCAAGTCTTGGATCCCAAAAAACTGCTTTGTGATCATTAGGACATGCAAGACTAACAAGCTGAACACTGGGAAAAGATTATCAAGTTCAGAAAAAAAATGACTGACAATTTTGTGCGTAACAAGAAAATGCCCAGAAGAGACTGATTAATGCCTTTTCTAGTCTGTGAAGTGTTAATAAGTGTGAGTGCAGCTCCATGATGCTATTTTGCTATGTAAATATATTATAAATTGACATATCTTAAAATGGATACATTTTAAATTATATAAGAATTGTATAAGCTGTATTTTTACTAAGTTTGTATTCAACAGTCAGGTATGTAGCATCTTTTCTGTTTAATTTATTACAAAATAAGAAGCACCTCTTCAAATACATTTAAAAATAAAGTTTTATGGTCATTTTACATCTTAAGCAATCTTTTCACAGTGATTACTGAAGAACTGACCCATATTGTTCTCCCCTGTCCCACTCTGCCAATACTGCCCATCTCCTTATTGAGATAGTAATTTTTCCCCCACCCCCTTTTCTCTCTCTCTCTTTTTTTTTTTTTTAACCTCATTTTATACAACTATAATCTTAGTTATCTGGAGTGATCCTGACCTACATAGGCCCATCCTCACAACCCTCAAGAAGGAAAAAATCAACAACCAAACAACACAAAACCATTAATTAAAAAAAAAAAAAAAAAAA
>VZRU01003899.1:364455-430494 GCA_013398155.1 Pedionomus torquatus | reverse complement strand
AAAAGAGAGAGAGAAGAGAAGCAGGTCTAATAAATTCCCTTCCTATCTTTGATACTGCCCCATCTACCAGCAATGGAGTAAAATCTTAAATACAGAAAACATGTTTAATCACTAATCCCACAGTTCTATCCACTTTGACACTGATGATGCTATGAGCACAGCAGTTCACCCACACGTGCTTACATTGGGAGGCAGTAACTGATGAGACTCACTACCAGTGACATTCCTTGTGATATTAGCACTACTCAACCAAATCTCAGTGAGACTCTAATTTACAATACCAATACTAGAATCAAAGGCCATTTCTTTTCACTGTAAGTGTTGTATTAAATTTACTCTAAAATATGCAGTGTTATGAGTAGCCTACAGTAGAGTGGGTAAAGATGAGAATTAAATTAAATAAGAGAAGTTGCAGCTATGTTTGAACTAAGTAACTATGAACACGAGCATGACCAAATGTGAAGTATTTAAGACATAGTCACTAGAATTCAAAATGGAAATAAATCAAAGTGTGCCCTGGTCTTGATGAGTTACCATCATGAGACACAGTTATCACATGGGTGTTAATACAGGATTTTATCACACCCTTGCAGATTTTCCATTTTCAAAAATAACATGATCTTAGTCAGGCACACTCCATTATTCCATACCAAATGGAGAAGCTGCAAACCCTCAGACGTCATCTTAACAGGGAGAGCAGAACATGTTCAGACTGCCACCCTTTGGAGACATTTTGCCCTCCCTTGGAGGTCCCAATCTTCAGCACTAGAAGCATAACTCTGCTGGAAAGAACACAGATAACTAAGTAGCCACTGCTGCCAACTTTCACCATCACATACTGTTGTAGCTGGAAGTCCCTGCAAATCACATCTTCCTACTTTCAATGCCAGTAAATGCAAAACAAAAGATTCTGGCCTCACAGTATTACTTTCATTTTGTTAAATATGTATAGCTAATGGAGTCTCTGACTGCAAAACTTGAATGCTCTTGAAACAATGTAAACCAAACTCCAGCTGTCTTACATTAAGTAATTTTCCATGATTGGTAGGAACAAATCTAATTCCTGTGAAGTAGAAATAATAGCTATGCTTTCCATACAAGAGGCATTCTCATGTTTGTTCTGACACAGTTAACGTGGACCAAACATCATCAAACATCAACTTCATAAAGACAAAAGAGAGCTATGAAATATCAGTTACCCTCTAAACATACACAGCCTTCAAGTAATATTTTTCTTTTCACTGAAAATCCCTTAAATTTAAATTTTTGATTGTAAATCCCTTAAATGGGCTCAGTCTCTCAGTCTTCATTTACTCCCCCTGTGTTTCATGATTTGAATAAAATCATGTGCCATGATTTGAACAAAACACCCGTATGAAATTTCTGATTCAAATCATATTTCGTAATATGGCTAGTTACAGTTTGGTTTTTTTGTTTTTATTTTAATGACTTGATGGTGCCAGAGAAGACTGTTTGCCAGAAGCAATTTCATCTGCTGCTGAGGAGACTGCTGTTAACAATATTCACATGCTTTAAGAGTCCAGAGATTGGTACTTTTGTTATTTCTTCAAATATCATTTTTTCAAAATGCAGTATATAATGTTTATTTTGCAGTAATTTTTTTTTTGTTAATACTGCCAAAAAGGAGTTGTTTTGGACTCAGAAAAACGAGAGAACATGCAGATCAAAGGGATTAAGGATTACATATTTTCTGTGCCCCCTGGTTCATTTACAAGGGACAGGCACCACATCAAGTTCATTTGTGATTTCTCACTCACCTCCTGCTCCCCCCACCCATGCACACAAATAGCCTCGGTACTGCAGATCAGATTCACAGCTTTAGGTTGTGTCCTGTCCAGCAAGGCAAACTCTTCCAAAACAGGACATGTTACGCATTAGTAGTGAAAGCAAGCCTCTGGAAACTTCCTACACTCAAAAGAGAAACTTGTGAACACAGGGTATTAACAATCTTGTAAATAAGTGGGCAATTGGGGGAGATTATTCTGGAAAGTTTTGTAGTTAACTGATAATTAACTCATTCCAGCATATGTTGAGGACAATCAGGCTCTGACTGTGATCCAACACATTAAAATACTTAATATGTATGTCATAACAGCTTATTTTATTTTTTTTTTTAACTAGATTTCACTTTCTATTTTCTGGGGAAAAAAAAAACATAGAATCATAGAATAGCTTGGGTTGGAAGTGACCTTTAAAGGTCATCTACTCCAGCCCTCTTGCAATGAGCAAGGACATCTTCAACTAAATCAGTTTGCTCAGAGCACTGTCCAACAGGAATTTTTCCAGGGATGGGGCATCTACTACCTCCCTGGGAAATCTGTCCCAGTGTTTCACCACCCTTGTAAGGAAGAAATTTTCTACAATATCTAGTCTAAATCTACAGTATTTTAGTTTAAATCTATTTCCTCTTGTCCTATCACTACAGGCCCTACTACAAAGTTTGTCCCCGTCTTTCTTAAAAGCCCCCTTTATGTACTGGAAAGCTGCAATAAGGTCTACCCAGAGCCTTCTCCATGCTGAACCACCCCAATTCTCTGAAGCACCTCTCTTCATAGGAGAGGTGCTTTAGTCCTCTCATAATTTTTGTGGCCCTCCTCTGAACCTGCTCCAACAGATCCATACCTTTATTCTACCAGGGAAAGCTGGATGCAGTACTCCAAGTGGAGTCTCACAAGAGCAGGGTGGAGGAGCAGAATCACCTCCCGCAAACTGATAGCCACACCTCTTTTGATGTGGCCCACCACATTGTTGGCCACCTGGGATGCAAAGACACATTGCCGGCTCACATCCAGCTTTTCATCCACCAGTATCCCCAAGTCTTTCTCCTCATGGTTGCTTTCAAGCCCTTCACCCTTCCCAGCCTGAATTGATATTGGGAAGTTTTCCCTGACCCAGGTGCAGGACCCCGCACTTGTCCCCCTGAGCCTCAAAAGGTTCACACAGACTCACTTCTCAAGCTTGTCCAGGTCCTTCTGGATAGCATTCGGTCCCTCAGCTGAGTCAACTGACCCATTCAGCTTGATGTTGTCTGCAAACTTGCTGAGGGTGCACTTGCTGCCACTGTGTTGTAGATGAATATGTTAAAATAATACTGGTGTCAACACGTATCCCTGAGAGATTCCACTCCTTACTGATGTCCATTTGGACATTAAGCCATTGACCATTACTCTGGATGTGACCATCCAGCAACCAATTCCTTATCCACCAAGGAGTCTATCCATCAAATTCATATCTCTCCAATTTAGAGGGAAGGATCTTGTAGCAGACCATGTCAAAGGCCTTACAGAAGTCCAGATAGACAACGTCTGTAGCTCTTCCTTTATCCACTGGAGTAGTAATAGATCATAGAAGACCACTAGGCTGGTAAGGTAGGACTTGTCCTGGGTGAAAATACACCATCAGGGAATGGAAATTTGCTGTTGCATTCACAGTCTCTAAGAAAATTGGTTCAGTAAGATTGGTCACCACCTACAGATCAGTAAAGGAAAACAGGATGCAGTACATGGAGAAGCTTTACAGCTGGACAGTGGTGATACAGACTTTTCTTTGAGTATTCTACCCTACCCCTGAAGGAAACATTTTCATTGTTTGTCAGTGTTTCAGTATAAAAATCTTTGTATCATCTTCAGATATACTTTAAGTGAATTAAATTCTCTCTGTATCAGAGACAAGTTTTCATTACAGGAGGACTCAAGAGTCCAGCAGACCCTGAATGTGAATTTAGAAGAATAATTTTAACCTCTGCAATTTGGAAAACGCATTCCCCAAAATATATATTTTAATATTATTTGAAATAGAACTAAAAATATGTTATAACATAGTATCATTCTCTCCCATATACTGAAAAAGACCTATGAAAGTCTGGTAGTGGAAACATTCTGTTATTATACACAGTGAAGCAGTAAGGAAATTCAAAGCTGAAAAGTTGATGAATACTACAAATTCATCACCTTACACCCCTAAGTGCCAGTCATCCCAGCCCACACTCTGAAGGAAAAGGCTTTCTGGCTGTCATCTCCTTTAGTGTTGTGAAATAAGTTTGAAAATCAAAAATAGGTGACAATAAACAGAAAAAAATAGATGTTACCATCTTCCAAAGACACGGGTTTATTGTATCAGAGTATAATATCTATAAATGAAGCTTTTGAAATTAAGTCTTTAGTCATTAAGCACACAGAAATTGCAAAACAAGTTCTTGCTTAATATTCACGGGATGATTTAAATTTGTCTTGGATGCTCAGAAACAAAGTCAGCAAGGAGTCAAGGTTATCCCCTGGCTTTGTTTGGATACATATAGCCTCAAAGGTTTTAGTGACAACAAGGAGTTTTATATTAAGCAAGAACTAATGTGCTTATTTTGGAAACAAACTCATTCCTCCTCATTTCTCAAAACTGCTCCATAAAGTACTCTTGAAAGACCTCAAAGATGATGAACATTTAAATTCTACTGAGCCCTTCAGTTTCTTCAAACAGCCAAGACACCAAACAATCTTAAAGCACTGATCTAAACTAGTTGTGTGACCAGGTTTCACGTGGTCCCTTTCACTTAATAAAACTAAAAATAGCTTGAGTGAAAAATGAAATGCAGAAATGTAAACCTTTCAGGATCACTCTAGACTTGTATGCGGGGAGAAACAGAGCAGATTAGCAATGCTTCTCTTCAAAGTTTATTATACAGCCAAAGTACTAAAGTGACAGTACAACTGCCTACAAATGACATCACTTGGGTCACAAGAAGTTTTGGGTTGTTATTTTTTTTTCCAAGTTACTGTAGTCAGAGGGCTTCTGCTATTGGAGGATAGCCTTTAAAAATAAAACAAAATAAGCGCTCTTTGCATAACAGTAATAATTTAGTAACACATGAATTTCACACCACTTCTGGAAAAAGTCTGTACTATATTTACTGTGGCAATCGGTTTGTCAACCATGAAGGTCAAGAAGCCAGCTTTAGAGATAGAGAAAAGACTTGCTATTGAATACAATTTGACCGGACGTGAGTTTGAGCAAGACAACATACTTGTTCATGCCAGTCTGAGGAAACAGTGAACACACTCAGGATGTTCAAGCAAAGCCCAAAGTCCAGCCAAGAACTGTTCATTGTGCTGGAACAAATATGTGGAGGACAAGCGGCCCTGGACTAACACAATCAAGTATTCTGAGCAACTTGGGCCAAACTGTAATCAATAACTTTACTCTAAACAAACTGGCATCCTCAAAATTAGTACGCTTAGAGGAAGTGTAAGTAAGTAGCCTTGTTTACTGCTGCACTTTGCTGCAAACATGTATGCAGAATCTGACAGAGAGCTAGGGACACACAATGCTTTGTACCCAAACCACAGTACCCACCTCTCTGCAGCCTGTTTTAATAGGGGGGTTGAAAGTTTATGTAAAAAACTAGTCCAAGCTTCCAGTCACATGATTTCCTTTTCTACTTTGATGGTTGCAGAATATTAGGCTCACCCAATGACATCATGGCTTTTAGGAAGAAAAAGGGAAGAGAAAGGTCATAGTGTACAACTGAGGTAAAATTTTCAGAAGTGGTATCTACACTTCTGTCTCTCTTCACTCAGCAGATGCTTATTGATAGAGTTTACAGAAACAGGTCACAACATAGTATTTGCCTAAGAAAGCCTGAAGCCATGAATATAGAAACTATTTAAAATCTTGAAATCAGTGACTACTAGCAAGCCATGCATATTTCTACCCAGAAACAGAAACCACTTCATCATCTGTGTAGCTGCAGACAGGTTGTTTTTTTTTTTGTTGTAGCCTACCACGGGAGCTGAACCTGTCGCCCTGTGAGTGAATCTTTACTGCACACTGAACTTAACACTTCTTGAGGCTATTTTCAATTATACAGCAAGCAAGCTCTTAACAGAACCTTATCAATGACACCAAGTAAGATGCAACCAGAGAAACAGGACTGTCCTCTGGAAACCTCAATGGTTGTACTAAGAAAAGCACAAGAACATTGATTGGTTATTTCTATACCACACCCACTCAGAGAGCAATGCAGATGAGAAGCACCTAGATCAGAATATACACTTTGTGCTCTCCTTTGGGTTAAAAAAGGCCTTTCAATATTTTAATGCTCTTTCTGTGAGTGGCCCTAGATCTTTAGACGTATTCTCAGTACTCCTATTTACATGCTTTTGTAACACAAGGCATAAGGAACGTGAGTACCAGGCAAGCGATAGCAAGCAGTGTGTCTACACTCATGAATGACAATGTGTGGGTGTACTATCTATGGGAGAAAGGGTAGGTGTGTGCAAGCAAAGGAGTATGTGGGTAGATGGAAAAAACAGGTACAACAGAGAATGAGACAGACCATACTTCCATGTTCATTGGTATGAAACAGATGTAGGTGGGTGAGATGTTTATTGAGCAGAAGAACATTAAAATAGAAACACAAATAAGAAAGAATTAATACAAGGGCAAGAGAAAAAGAGAAGGCATGAGAATTAACAAAGATGCTACTAGGTAAGTGAACACAGGAAAGCAGAAAAGGAAATACAAGGGCATGAGCAAGAACTCATCTGAGAGCGTTAGCCTTGCTGATACAGAAAAACTGTTGCAATCAAAGTGATCAACATATGTTGTCTAAACTGCCTTGCAATTGATGGTTAATTCTTAGATAAAGAACAGGCCAGATGAACCATCAAATTCAGCAGCTCTGTTATGATATAGCCATTTTCTCATTTTGGCTTTTCAATTTTCCTTATTTTCTTTCATAAAAGCATGTCCAGTTCAACTGCTGAATGAGCCAAGCAATAACTGATTCCTAGTAGTACAAGCCATCATGACACTAAAGTTGTCCTTTACCCATACATGTAGCAAGATAAAGAATTCAAAGAAACAATGCCATATCAGTGGCTGCATTAACAAACATGTTCAACAAATGCCTCAGTTACCTGTTCAATCTCAGTGTCTCACTTACTTGGGCAAGGGGGCTCTTTTAGGCTAGAGGAGACCATTAACTACAACGCAACTTCAGAGCCTGCACCCACATCCACCCTTATAAGACCATGGTTTGAGCTGACCTAAGTAGAAGTTATACCTTCTTCTTCAGGGTGACATCTAGTGGAATATCTATGTCATAAGATAAAGGGTATGATTTAGGTTCAATCATACAGTTTCTCAGTAAAGCAGCATGCTTGGTTCATGATTAAAACTTCCACTCCTGTGTGCTTTAAATATTCTGGAAAAGGAAGTAGAAACAGAATGTTCTGGGTATCAAAGTATGAAAGAATGGTAGTGAAAAGCAGATGATTTGGAGAAACAAGATGTAAAATGGCATTTTCAACAAGTTTAATGAACTAGCAACAAGCTTGTATGGCAGCAGTCCTTGCGAGGGAGAAGAGTCCCTGTTGTGGCTGGGAGGCATGGCAATGGCAGGCAAGAACTTATCCATAGCCTTTCGGGGTCTCTCAGTTTTTGAGGGTATCCTAGACAGCAAATTCTCTGGTTTTAAAGTTCCTCTGCATTGATTTAAGGACAGATTTGCCAGCAAGTCAACCACCCAAAGCTAAGGCCTCAGGTAATCCTAAGTGCCTACAGATACCCATTAAAATTTAATGGTGCTTTAGAGCAGGGTCAAGGATATAAGAGAACTGCAAACATGAAATAAGCAACAAATCCTTCACCTAAATGTCCTCCCACTGTACAACACAAGAGGACATTTGGAGAAGTATTTTCTTCAGTTTATAAACAAGCTTATGGAAAAAATGCAAAACTAGTTTACTTTAATTTTAAGAAATATTACAGTATTTTTTAATGTCTGTAATACGTAAGTGAAAATATTCTAACACAAAGTTACTGCACAATTTAAATTACAATGAAATGATCTCATATAGAGCATCTTTATAATGCATATTAATCAATGAGAGAACAAAAACCCTAATTATTTCATTATAATACCAAAATTTTCAATGCACTATCCTTTAATGGCAATAAATTTTAATGCAAAAAAGATATACTTAAGCTTTTGCAAATGAACTTGCATTTCTATCATATATATATACACACAAGGTTTTTACAAAATATACATAAATGAAATTGTTAAATACCAGATCTCATCACTAGTGGACACTATGAATATAATTGAGGTTTTCATTAGGTAACTTTTCTAGGGTCACATTTATTCATATAGTGCTTTTATTTTCTTAATTTGAGTAGTTCTACAAGTAAGATTCTTTATAGCCACTTTTTACCTTGTCAAATTTAGGCCAGTTACCTCTCTCAGATGCTTTTAGTATATAACTGCCTGTATGTGCAGGCATAAGCACAGGCCAGGTCCCATGGTGAATTCCTTACAGGTAGTCTCTTATGCTGCCCTGCTCAGACACCAGGTTCTGCTGTAGGTGTGTACACCATACGTATTTTGTCCCTACGAGAATCACAAATGTTGGAAAACAGATGCATATCCTACATTAGGCCTGTATACCAGCAGGGTGAGCTGCAATAACGTAAGTGAGTGTACTGTAATACTGTAGACTCAAACTTAAATTTCAGTTCAAACACCACACAGGTCATGTTTTCCCAAGGACGCATTGTAAGGAAAAAATTAAAAAAGATGAGTCAAAGCAGAGAGATAAGATTGAAAGAAACACTGCACACAGTTGGGCTGTTAAATGGAACAGGAAGACGACCAACCCTTCCGTACTGACACAGTCAGTCTATGCCTCGTAGACACTGACAAATCCCCTGTGATCACAACTCACAACTACCCCGAGAAAGTATAGAAAGCCTTATTAGACAGATTTAGATCTGTCTAATAAGATTAGACAGACACACAGCTGCCCCGTAACTAACTCGCAACAACTATTGTGCTACTGCCGACTCCTAGAGCCCCAGTATCTCTACAAACAAGTCTACTATCAGCATGAACAGAGCAACTTCAGTGCTATTGCACTGCACAGCTGCTTTGAAACTCTTCGCTAGAGAAGAGTAATTAAAGTGTAGGTAACTTGAATCTCCATTTAAAACGAGCCCATGGCCTGGGCAATGTCTATGGGAAAAATGACAGAGGACCTCATAAGAGTTCAAAGAAAGTTCTGCTTCTAACATCACTTAGACGGTATGCAATATCACATTGACCAGTTAGAAACACAGAAAATCCTCATACTAATGGGTCAGAGCAGAAAATATAAGCTCTCCCACAGCAATCCAAAGTATTTGCTTTATAATACTGCCTGTAAGAGGATGAAGCTTGGTTTTAGTGCAAGGGTACTTTTGCCTTTCATGTAATTTCAACATAAACTTTAGGTTTCATATAAAGAACTTTGATAAAGGGATGGAAAATATTAGTCACCAAATTTGGACAACACATGTGAGACTTCAATGAAGTTAAGCAGAGCTTCATTTCATTTCAAGCTGATCAGTAGAGATGGCAAGATAATATGAGAAAACAGCCTCTATCAGCAGTATATCAGAGTCCAACTGAGCTTTTTCTGACAGAAACCACAGCCAGTGTTTGTCTATGGTAAGTATAAGAAAAGAGTCAGGCACTAACACCAGCAGCATAGACACAGCCAAAGGGTAGTAAGATCTACACTAAAAAGAAAATAATGAAGCAAAAAAGCAGGTCAAGGAATTTGGAAAGTTATCCCCAGAAATGCAACTACTAAATGAAACTTTTTAACCAAGGGAAACGATCCAAGAAGAGTTTCTGTAAGTATAAGGTTTTGTATTTCAAAATATTAACAGAAAAGTATAGCATAGGCAGGGAAATGCCTCTTTTCCTCTTGGAATGTAAAAGTTCTCAGAACAGCAAAGGCATTAATTTTAGAAATGTTTCTGATATATAAACAACTTTATCCTTATTTATATATAAATATTTTGTGCAATACTCTTAGCACAAACTAAGCTGATTGACATTCCAGAAGTCAAATAATTAGAGCTTTTATATAGTGATTTCTCTCTGAAGGCTCTGCTGAAACTTATTCTGTGTCCTAAATACATTGGGTAGTTTACAGATTCACTGGCACAGCACAGGGGTGCTGAAAAATCAAAATGTATGTTGTAGGTTGAAAAACAGATCCTGTTCTTTGATCTACCAAAGCATTTTTCCTAATATTTTTCCTATATAAAATACAATACCAGTTAAACAGGCATTTCCAGATCTGTACTACCTACTTCTTTTACAGATGTGTACAATTTCAGGACTTAATTTATTAGACAGGCAATTTCTTCTCTTAAAGTGTTGTAATCATGTGACTTTCCTTTTGAATACAAGACCTGCAGAAAGTGCAGATCCCACACGTTAAAGAACTTGTGGCCTTATTGCAATAAAAACCTTATAAGGAGTGAACAAAAGGGATACTATCCCTTATTTACATGTATCAGGTGAAAGCAGCTCCCATGATCCAGATCTAATTAGCTGAATACTGCAAAGCCATATTAAGTAGTTAAGATATAGATGGACTAAAGTTTACAACAGAAGATAGGACACTAATGTAGGTAAGCTGACAGGCTGCACTAATGAAGATTAATCAGTTCAAAACTGACTAATGACACAAATGGTTCAAGGGCATGTTGTAGCTTTGTGTACTATTCCTATCGTATTTTAGGACTAAGACTATTGCCAGCAGAAACAAGCAACGTTAGAATAATGAAGCATAGACTATGCTTCTGTGGAAAGAAGACATTCCAAAGAAGCACTGAAAAAGATAAGATCGGCATGCTCTGTTCCTCAGTCTATTAGGAAATGTTTCTAATATAAAACGAAGACAGAACCATAAAGCCCTGGGTGTATGCTTGGCAAGTGTGTGTACTCAGTGAGGCCTGGGGAACAATATTTGCTTAAAGACTCCAACTCAAATTAAAATGGCTCCTCAAAACAGTAACAAATATACAAATGTGACTTCATGCAGCAAGCACCTGAAGAAAAAAAATTACTGATTGACACTGAATTTAGACAGATGTAGCTGAACTAGATTACTTAATATTTCTTTATCTAATGTTTCTTGAGCATTTCTGTATATTAAGAAACCCCCATTAGCTTTTTCAGGTTTCAAAAAAGCCACAAAGGCTGTATTTTATTTATAATATTTCAGTGAACCGAAGACTAATGATTGCAACACGAAAATATCCAAAATAGAGGGTGCTGGGTAAAAAAAAGCCCAAAATAAGAGAAGTGATAATCATAGGCCAGAATTTAAACAAATACCTTTATCTTAAATATGGAATATTGCACAGTTTTTAAAGACTGCTTTTAGGCAGAGAGTGAGATGAGTAAATACTAGTGAAATGAATAGGCAAGTGTAGAGGAAGTCATATAGAAACCAAACAAGTGTAGTTCAGAGGATTAACATATTAGATAGACATAATTAACATATAAGACTATTGTTTTGATTCCAGACAGGTCTATACAAGTTTACCCACTGTCCCATGTAAAACTCGCAAAAAATCTTGCATCTCTTGAAATGCAAAGGAGAAGAAATAAACATATTTTAGATCACTAGGTGTATTTTTCAAAATTTTTGTGTTTTAGGCAAACATTGACTGCCTCATTCCTAATAAAAAAAAATAAAATATACTCTTTCTATGGATATCATCTCCACTCAAAAGTAAGTTTAATACTTATTGTTATCGACTTTGAGGTATTAGCTGGACAAATGTCAATGTTAATTTCAGACATCTAAGTTACTCAACATTGTCCAGTTTACACTGAGCTCTCCTCCCTGATCCAGGTCACGCTGAACTTACAGGGAAAAAGATTCATGGCTTCCTTCTACTTCAGGTCAGGCTCAAACTCGTAATCTCTTTTCACAACTGAAGAAGAAAAGAGGGAAAATTAATAACATGCCTGTTTTTTTTCCTAAGAGGTATTCGTTGGATTGCTTGATTTATTATTTTATTTTAAGTTCTTGCATGTTACAAAAATATATTTTGGTCTAGTGCTTCAGCCATGACTCATAGATAAAGATTAGATGCATAAAATAAGAATCCTGATAGAACTAGTAGCACTGCTATATGGAGATTGAATTATAAATGAAATTTAAGATAGCCAGAACTGGGTATATCAGGTCTAAACCTCACGTATTCTCCATGTTTAGGAGCATGAGTCCAAATACTTGCTGGCTTCGCAAGATATGCAGAGCAAAAGAAAATGGGATCAGTTCTAAGTAAGTAGAGACAAGACTCTTATGTTTTGCAGTACGTGCAGCTGCCTAAGCACGAGTAACAAAAATCTCAAAATTCACAGTGGAAGTTTTCTTCGCAAGCTTAAAATCATGCAAAGGAGTACAACATCTTCACAACTGCCCTAGCTGACCACCTTCATATAGCCAATTCCTTTACAGTACATGAAGCATAATCTGTCATTTCTCTAGCAGAAAGAGGGTGTCTCCCAGTGGGAACTTCTTTTAAATTACCTAGGCATAGGTCTAAACTAGTCTCTTGCTTAAATTCAGATTTGGGTCTGCGAAGAATTTGTAAACCAATGTTTCCAGTCAATCCTTTAAAAGGATTCAGGCTGTTGGCAAAGGTTGCATTCACATGTGATGGATAATGAACATTGCCAAATACCTTATGTAAGTCTGCAGCTGTCACCAACTGCAGTAGAGGCCAACCGTAGCTAGAACTTTGATCAGCATGTTGCATCAGGAACATGAAATGCTTCCTTCCAACATGCCTGACAACTGGTATCAAATCATACATGGTATTGATTTGTTAATTAGAGAAAAATGTCTCCTTCATAGTAATAGTGAAGTGTGCCTGATGACGCCTAAAACTGCCATTTAGGTGAGGTGGTGGTATCAGAAATCCAGAGAGCATTTCCAAAAGTGCATCCTGGACAAGGACTTCTGTCCCATACAACAGTGGCCAGAGAAGCCCCTCCCACAAGACACTACAACAGCATTTTCCAATTTAAACTTCAGAGACCCAGCTATAAAGCCTTAGTTATTTTTGGAGAATATTCAGGGGTTTTTCAGTGTAATCTATGTTCTTCAGCAAATTCAATCACATTGTAAATCAGTGCAGCAAGAAGCTTACTGTCAGCACAACAGCTATGAAAACGGCTTTAATATGGATCTTAATAACCTATCTTCACATTTCCCTTACATATTTCATATTGCCTTTCATATTTTCCTGATTTTAAAAGGAAAGAAGATAAAAAGGTTTTCCTCAGCGTCAGCTGCCTCATCAGGCACCATTCATTCTGCTTCACATATTAATGCTACAATTAATCAGAAATTGAAATAAGATGGACGTGAAATAAGCTCAGTGAGACAGACAAGATTGTCACTTGTTTTCTGTTGCTGACAGAGGTTGAAAAATTAACAGCATCAGTAACAGTGAATATGACTCAGAAGAAGCTCTTAAAGAAAAAACCCAACACATTCAAAGGGCTAGAGATTCTCCCTCCTGTAACAACATGTTTCATGAATTTATACAGAGAGGAGGCCAGTAGCTCATGAAAAGGGAGGGGGAGGGGTAAGTATCTTACTGGAAAGAGTTACAAAAGGGTTATTGACACCACAATTTGATAGTTGTAAAATTTCCATTACTGTATATTTCTCTGATCATGTCAGACTGACCAGGAAAGCTTGACAAAATAATCAGTGTCACTGCATGTACTCTTTCAGGGAAAAACAGAATCATATCAAGTTAAAAATATAGGAGTGATCACCAATTAAAAAGCTACAAAGTTACTAATGGCTGTTGTGCAACAGAAATCTATGAAGCATCATGCAGCACTCCCACTGAAGCCAATTTTGCTTTTAATTTAAATTAAAAAAAAAAAAGTTAGTATACTAAGTAGCTGTTGTCAAAATTGTAGCTTCTATGAAAACAGAATTTTATGAGAAGGGATCTCCTCCCAGGTTTGGCTGACACATAATGGCATGCACCCACTGGAATATATCCCTTATGTTTTCTTCTCCTAATATAAGCATAGGCATTTTTTCCAAGTTACCAGCATTGATGTCCTGTAACTGCAAAATTTAAAAATCAGTTGGTGTAAACGGAATTACATCCACTTAAATGGAGCTATTGGCCCTCAAACATTTGTTTTTTCTTAAATTGTTTAGTCTCTCACCTCACTACTTCCATACCCTTTCCGAGAATCAGGCAGGAGACTCTTACAAGCTTACGAAACTATTGCTTAAGAATAGCAAGCATCAAAAAAAGAAATCCAGTTTTAGTCACCTACAAGAACTGTCTAAATTATTACTAGTGTGTCATTCTGCATTGTAAGTATTGAAGATGGAAGTCCATTACAGCAACAACTGTATTAACCTTTCAGTATTTACTTTATGGTCAGAGCTAATATTCCGCACTCAGCTGATAAGTCAACTTAGATGTTAAAAGCCTTTAAACGTTACAATAAGATCTTGAACTCTTAAAGACTTTTCTACAAAATATAAACATCAACATTTCATAAACTATATGATTCCTGTCTCAAAGTTGCCATCTAGAAAGCTATTACTTTCCTTGTACTTCTCCTAAGCACAGTTTAAATAAATGAATGTCATTTCCAAAGGAATTATGCAGTTCCCTCTCAAGATGCTCCCATGTTTGTTACAGCAAGAGGAATATTTGCTTCAGTGTAGTAAGCAGAAAATTAGGACACAGTAGAACCTTTTAAATTTAAGCTTCATATAGATCTTTAAGTTAGGGGACAGATTTCCAATAATGCAGTTTAATTTTTTATACTTTGAACCACAGCTAATCCTACAATAACTCTTCTTGAGTTGTTTTGGGGCTTTGTTTTGTTGGTTTGTTTGTTTTTCAGGAGTTTTGTTGTTGGGTTTTTTTTGTTTTTTTTTTTAATAGAGTTTCTTTGGAGGAAGTGCTACAATGGTCCCAGTCTTTTGAAAAGCTTATAACAAGTAAATGTAAGTAATTGTAAGTTTGTATCCCAGATAGATTACTGAAAAAAAAAAAAAAAAGTCATGAAGTATACTGTATGCTGTCTTACAGGCAACTAATGAAAAGCCACATATCTCAGCAAAAATAAATTTAGCAGGATTTAAAAGCCTTCACAAATTTATTATTTCTGCAAGCACGTATCATTCTTTTAAAAAACACATGATAAGGGCACATGTTGTGGTTTTGGCCAAATTTACCAAAACCAGACTGACAGATGGCCCTTCCCTCCCCCCAAAAGAGAGGACAGGAAGAGATAAGGAGATTTATGAGTTTAGAACAAAGTAAACTACTTCAATGAAGTATTAATATAAAAAAGAAAATAAAACAATATAGATACAATATATACAAACCCACATTCAGCTTTGAGGATGACAATCACATCACCAGCAGGTACTGGGGAAGTCCTAGATTGGACTCAGTGACAGATGGAAACTGGATTCCAGATCTGGAGTCAGGAATGCACAAATCAGGATCAAATACTGATAAACAGTCAGGGTCCTCTTCTGATATCAGCCACTGAAGAAAGAGAGTTGATCCTCTGATCCCTCAGCTTTTATACTGAGCATGGGACAGATGGGATGGAATACCCCAGTTTGGGTCGCCTGCCCTGCCTGCTTCTTCCCACAGGTGTGACCTCTCTACTCTTTTCTGTTTCTGACCCTCCAATGGGGCAAATAACAAATTGGCTGACCTTGGCTGTTATAGCAATAAGTATAAGCAAGAACCTCTCTGCGTACCATTCCTTAGCATGAAGTACAAACATTGGTCTTATCACCAAGAATGTGCATTTTTCTCCACAATACACCATTAATTCCAGAGAGCTAGAAGAGGCATACCCAAGATGTAAAATTACAAACTAGAAAGTTTGTTCTGTTTTATTTTTAAACCAGGACATTAGGTTTATGTGCCATATCACCACTTAGAGCACTGTACAGCAATATATGTTAGAAGAAAGTGAAAAGAAAGTTGACTTGGGAAAATCTGTATATGGCAAAGACAGCATAAATAATGGTACCTTCATTCAGACTCNTAAACGGAATTACATCCACTTAAATGGAGCTATTGGCCCTCAAACATTTGTTTTTTCTTAAATTGTTTAGTCTCTCACCTCACTACTTCCATACCCTTTCCGAGAATCAGGCAGGAGACTCTTACAAGCTTACGAAACTATTGCTTAAGAATAGCAAGCATCAAAAAAAGAAATCCAGTTTTAGTCACCTACAAGAACTGTCTAAATTATTACTAGTGTGTCATTCTGCATTGTAAGTATTGAAGATGGAAGTCCATTACAGCAACAACTGTATTAACCTTTCAGTATTTACTTTATGGTCAGAGCTAATATTCCGCACTCAGCTGATAAGTCAACTTAGATGTTAAAAGCCTTTAAACGTTACAATAAGATCTTGAACTCTTAAAGACTTTTCTACAAAATATAAACATCAACATTTCATAAACTATATGATTCCTGTCTCAAAGTTGCCATCTAGAAAGCTATTACTTTCCTTGTACTTCTCCTAAGCACAGTTTAAATAAATGAATGTCATTTCCAAAGGAATTATGCAGTTCCCTCTCAAGATGCTCCCATGTTTGTTACAGCAAGAGGAATATTTGCTTCAGTGTAGTAAGCAGAAAATTAGGACACAGTAGAACCTTTTAAATTTAAGCTTCATATAGATCTTTAAGTTAGGGGACAGATTTCCAATAATGCAGTTTAATTTTTTATACTTTGAACCACAGCTAATCCTACAATAACTCTTCTTGAGTTGTTTTGGGGCTTTGTTTTGTTGGTTTGTTTGTTTTTCAGGAGTTTTGTTGTTGGGTTTTTTTTGTTTTTTTTTTTAATAGAGTTTCTTTGGAGGAAGTGCTACAATGGTCCCAGTCTTTTGAAAAGCTTATAACAAGTAAATGTAAGTAATTGTAAGTTTGTATCCCAGATAGATTACTGAAAAAAAAAAAAAAAAGTCATGAAGTATACTGTATGCTGTCTTACAGGCAACTAATGAAAAGCCACATATCTCAGCAAAAATAAATTTAGCAGGATTTAAAAGCCTTCACAAATTTATTATTTCTGCAAGCACGTATCATTCTTTTAAAAAACACATGATAAGGGCACATGTTGTGGTTTTGGCCAAATTTACCAAAACCAGACTGACAGATGGCCCTTCCCTCCCCCCAAAAGAGAGGACAGGAAGAGATAAGGAGATTTATGAGTTTAGAACAAAGTAAACTACTTCAATGAAGTATTAATATAAAAAAGAAAATAAAACAATATAGATACAATATATACAAACCCACATTCAGCTTTGAGGATGACAATCACATCACCAGCAGGTACTGGGGAAGTCCTAGATTGGACTCAGTGACAGATGGAAACTGGATTCCAGATCTGGAGTCAGGAATGCACAAATCAGGATCAAATACTGATAAACAGTCAGGGTCCTCTTCTGATATCAGCCACTGAAGAAAGAGAGTTGATCCTCTGATCCCTCAGCTTTTATACTGAGCATGGGACAGATGGGATGGAATACCCCAGTTTGGGTCGCCTGCCCTGCCTGCTTCTTCCCACAGGTGTGACCTCTCTACTCTTTTCTGTTTCTGACCCTCCAATGGGGCAAATAACAAATTGGCTGACCTTGGCTGTTATAGCAATAAGTATAAGCAAGAACCTCTCTGCGTACCATTCCTTAGCATGAAGTACAAACATTGGTCTTATCACCAAGAATGTGCATTTTTCTCCACAATACACCATTAATTCCAGAGAGCTAGAAGAGGCATACCCAAGATGTAAAATTACAAACTAGAAAGTTTGTTCTGTTTTATTTTTAAACCAGGACATTAGGTTTATGTGCCATATCACCACTTAGAGCACTGTACAGCAATATATGTTAGAAGAAAGTGAAAAGAAAGTTGACTTGGGAAAATCTGTATATGGCAAAGACAGCATAAATAATGGTACCTTCATTCAGACTCTCATCTCAGGTACGGGAAGAACTCTCACTGCAGTAGCAAATCTGAACTTTCACACTCCAACATTCCTCTGCCTCATTCAGGGCTCAAGCCTGTTCCACATTTCTTATGGCCAGCAATCTGGAACATCACTACTGAATTAGTTTTTTAAAAATATTGATGAGAAAGTCATGTACAGAGCTACATCACAGCACCAACCTCTAAAAATTATTTCTAAGGACTGGCATTATTTTCAAACTACAGACAAACTACAAAAAGCAAGAAGATTAACAGGAAAAAATTGTTAACAGGTATAAAGAAAAATATTTTGCCATTAAAATCTTTGACAGCAACCAACCTAGCATGTTACAGTTTGCAAGGAAAGCATAGGGAGAAAGTGCACAACAGAAAACATTTAGTAAAGCCAAAATTACAGTACAAGCAGCAGGTATCCATGTGATCACGATTACTGCCAAACAACAGTCTTTAGGAACATGAAAGCCTAAAATGCTGCACCAGCAGGAAAATTCACTTTAAATTAAATGTTTTTATCTTACAGTGGTACTCAAACGTCCCTATTGTCTTCAAAGTACTCTAAAGGTAATGCGTATAAATGTTGTATATAAAATTGACTTCTGAAATATTTACAGATGGTCCTGTGATCTACAAGATCTACTTGAAGACAGAGCACAGTGATGAAAACATAGAATTCTGGCTTGCTTGTGAAGCTTATAAGAAGATCACATCACAGAGGAAAAGAATTTCGATGGCCAGGAAACTTTTTACAAGTTACATTCAACCCCAGGCTCCCAATGAGGTGACATAATAACATGAGCTCTTTATTTCCTCTAATAGAAATTCCTGGTGTGTAATGATAGCTAACAAAAAGCAACATCAAGTGTCTCACAGCTCTTCTATTAAAAGGGAGTGAAAACTTTTGCTATTCATCATCCCCCAAACTCTTTTGCACCCAGAAGTTTAATACTTGCCCTCACATCTTGTCTATAGGCAAATCTTTCAACTCTATCTGTCAGGAACACAAGCAAAATGCACTACTACATTAAGAACTAAGTTCTTGGGTCTGTTCTGTTCATTTTAGCATCTGAATCAGAGATCACTGGGGTCACTTCAACAGATTATGAATTATGCCTTTACTACATGTATTACTCTGGTC
Source organism: Pedionomus torquatus (assembly GCA_013398155.1). Classification (NCBI taxonomy): domain Eukaryota; kingdom Metazoa; phylum Chordata; class Aves; order Charadriiformes; family Pedionomidae; genus Pedionomus; species Pedionomus torquatus. Next base: position 411,479 of record VZRU01003899.1, on the reverse strand, counting down.
TTTGCAAGAGTGAATATAAACAAAAATCTCCCATCCTCTACCCAGTGTTTTCCCCTTTGTAAAATGGGCTAAAAGAAAGGTTTCAAGACAGCTGAGTTATTTTTGTCTCCCAGCAGCACAAGATTTAGGGAAAACAGAGGAGATTTGTATGTAAAATATTTGAATGATTTCCCCCCCACCCCAGATTAGAAACTCATTTTTATACAAAAAGAGTAATTTCTGTTTAGCCAGTCATGCTCTATGACCTTTAACTATCTCTGCTTATTACTCTCCTTGCAAAAATAAGCTAATACTGGTTTTTACTGCTGCTGCCTCTGGCAGACTGACATAACTGAAAAGTCAGGCTAGATTATTTTCTGATGTATGCATAACAATAAAACTATTATAAAGCCTCAAAATGCAGCCTCCCTGTTGACACTGGAGGGCAAGCCAAAACCAACTCAGCTGGATTCCCAAATGTTGGCCAAGAGCAGTTGCTGCTTTAAATGACTAAACCACTCCCACTAATCCAAAACTTGAAGAAATTTGAAAGTTCCCTCTGTTGGCTTTAAATGCCAATTGGAAAGACAATGCATTTTTCAGTCTTTTTATTTTATTTTTAGCATGTGCAGCTATAGGAAACTCAGAAAGACATTCACATTTCCAGAAGAGAAATGTCAGCATTGCCAACCACAAATTCATTAAAAGTAAGGGCTTAAATCAAGACAGTTAAAAATAGACTGTATTTTTTTTCTAAAATATTCTGTATTTGAATCTTGCTATTGGTTTCTAGGTCTTCAGGACGCATTGATTTCATGTTTTCTTGACACTCAGTATTAACCCAAGAACTAGGTACCACTCTAAAAATGTAGATTCTCATGAAGTTTTTAAACAAAATTTATGGTCAAATTTTAGCAGCATTGCAACTCAAATGATCCCTCTAAAAGAGCAAGATCCCAACACATCAAAGGCATCAGCACTAGCTTCACATCTTTAGATGTCTCAACACTAACAGTCAAAATCAAGCTGATAAAAAGCAATGTAATTCTTCATGAGCTAATGAATTATCAAAAGCTCCCATTTTAGCTGGTATATTTTCCTATCACTGGGCCTTTCTACTGCACCCATAGAGCTTCAACTTATGTATTTCAAACCCTGGATTGCAGCAGAAGAGCCCTAAGAATCAAAACTTTTTTGTAAACAAGGTCATATAATGAGCTCAGTTTTATCTCATCTCAGAGATCATAATTTTAGCAACTTTTTTTCATGTTCAGAGTCCACTTCCAGCACCTGGACTCATCAGAAATCAAAAGTCAGGCTTCCTCTTCAGGGATCTAATCCTAGCTCTAGGAATATTTCTTACCAAAAGAAATGGGGGGCTGGATGTCAGCACCTTTTAGCTATACCTTTCACTGTAACTTCTCCATGCAAACCACTTCCCCAGGACTTCCTTCTCTGTTTAAATCATATGCATGTTCTTATTCTTTTTAGACATAAAGAGTAAATCAAACATATACTCCTTAAGATTTGAAGTCTTGGGCCTATACTCTACATATGGATCCAGCAGCAGTGTCTTTACTGTTGTTCTTGACCTCTACTGATGACAATAGTTAGGATTAAACTGGCTTTTCCATTAAGGATGTGGTGGAAACTGGGAAATTCAGACATCCCCTAATCTTCCAGGTTTCTTGTCCCCAAGGGAGCAAGTTCCTATTCAGCCACTAACATACGTCTTACTAAATCAAACACCAAAGAGCAAATTGGTCAACAATGAGACGGGATTTTCTGGTATTGTGAGGAGAAATTCACTCTGCTAGAACAAGTGTTTTTGCTTAGGCATTGAGTTTATATTAGATAGTATATAGAAAAGATATAAATAAAAGGTATCCAGTACAGGTCTCCCAGATTCAGTCTTCCTTAGCCTTTCTTTACAGTAGTACTTCAGTAATGTTGTTTTCTGTTCCAGATTAACATTGACAGTCCTGCAAGGAAAGCGATTATAAAGAATATGCAAGAGCCAACACAGTCCTGTTTTGATGAAGCACAGAGAATAATTTACACGCACATGGAAAGAGATTCTTATCCACGATTTCTTGAATCAAAGTTCTATCAAAAACTCAAACACAGTCTTCAAACTAACAGCAGTAATTCAGAGGAAGTTTGAAGGTTTACAAAGGTTTCTTCTGTCATGGAAATATTTAAGATTTAAAGTAGACCAGAGAAATCAGGCAGTAGACAAATTTTATTACTAATCTGCTAAACTGTGCTGCTGATATTAGAATCGATGAGGCACTATCTTCCCACTTCCCTTTCTTTTCTCCATGGAAGACTTCTGGTTTTGTTTTCCTGTTCCTCAATAAAACCCTAAAAACTAGTGAAAACTAGGTCTAAAAACGTTTCAGCCGAAAGTGATAGCCTAATGTTCTAGTCTTTTACTGATATTTGACAACTCTAAGAACATATTTTCAGTATTCTTGTTTTGAGAGATCTGAAATAAGATAGTTTTGCTGCTAGGAAATAAATGTTTATTTGGCTATACATAACACAGAAGAAAATATTTGTATTGTTGCATTTATGTTGTTTGTTGTTGTTTTAATCATATTCTTCCAAAGTAAAAGATAAATCGTGAAGTATAGCTGTTTGCTTAATCTTAAACCGTGAACTGTAGTATTCATATAGGGTAGAGCTGATTTTATGCTGAATTATGATGTACAACATATGCTATAAAGGTACTTGGTCTGCAGTATGCTATAATATTACTGTGTTTACTGAATTTATCTCCAATGACAAATTATTCTATATTTTTGGCTATAGGCACACAAATATTTTGCTTTCTCTGCAGGCATCCTAATAACTAAGTACAAGCAGACCTACTATTTGAACATGATACTGTAACACAAACAGGTCTCCTGTTCATAAATTGTAAAAGACAATTGCTCATTCATAGAATTATTGAAGCACTCTGGTTTACATGCAAAAACCAACCTGAGTTCCCAAATCTTATTAAAACTGGAATCTCAATTATCTTAGTAGACTTTGGCAGAGACACTAGAAGTCATAGGAAATCAGGGATCCTTCTAGCATCCTCTCCAGCTGCAGTATCCAAAGGAATACAAAGAGCAAATAGCTCTGAAAACAGCCCCATAAACCGAAATAGCCTCACACATCCTCTGGGATGATTTCACAGGAGAAATGATATAATTATTCACTTGGATACATTTATTTGACTGAGGTTACTTCAATCATGTAGCCAGATCATGCTTTTTAACAGCTTCAAGCTTTCACGTTACCTGCTTAGTTTAAAAAGGTAATTTTGTGAGAATGTAATAAATCATTGTCTCACCTCCACTGGGAAAACTTAGTCTTTCTATGGGAGGCTCATAGCAGTTCACTGTGCCACTTAACAACAGTAATTTTTTGTTTTCACTGAGAACATCCCTTATTTTTTCAATGCAAACATCTAAGCCTTTTCCTTACAAGGCAAAAATGAAAACACAGACCAGTGCAGACAGTGAACAAAGAACTGGGTTTCACTTTCGTGGAATCAATCTTGTAGTGAAGAGAAACTATCATTTCTCATTTAAGATCCTCCTCTTTTGACTGTAATAATATATTATATAATATTATATGTGATTATTTTTTAAGGTAGAGTTTCAGTCCCTCCTCAATAAATAATCATTGCTTAGGGCCTCTGAGCAGTGGTATCATTGTGGTGCAAATACAGGTTACATTTGGCAAGGTGGACATTGATTTACTGACAGCAGTATGTTTATCAACAGCTACAAATGCATAATATGTTAGGCTTTATATGAAGTTATACTGGTAAATTTTAACTGTGTATGTGTGCTCTAATGCCAACATGTGAATTACAGTAATCAACATGTGAACTACAAGTGATCATGTTGTAACTTATCAATTATCTAAGACTCCACAAATTCTTTTTCCCATGACGTTTTATGAAATTCTCAAGCTACAATTTTTGTCCACGTCTAGAGCAGAATACAAAGCAAGTCTAAGCATAATCTATACTAGTATAGAAAGCATTAAGGTAATTTCAGCTTTTTAGGAAAAGAGATTGTTAATATGAAATAATCCTTCCCTTTTGCACTGGCTCAATATAAAAGAATTATTGCACAGATGTGTCGATATTCAGCTCAGAGCCACTCACAGCAAGGATGGACTCCTTAAGAAATCCAGCTAGGAATAGTACAATTTTTGCTGCTGTTAACTTCTGACATGTGCACAGTGCATCAGAATTTAGTTTCATTTATCCTGCAGATTTAACAGCTTCCCAGTAATGAAAAATTGTAGGAACTATTAAAAAAAAAAATTCCTGCAGGGCAACAGATCTGTGACAAAAGCCAGACTGAGCAGATGGAAAAACAAATAAACAAGGGACTACATTGTGAAAAACCTTCCCATTTATGTTAGGATTAGAAATTCAGAAGAGCTAGATTTTGGCCTCTGAGAAGAAGAGGCTTATAATGACCAAGGATCACACCTCTCCATATCCAAACAGGCTTAGCATGCAGTCTTCTGAAGGGGCTACTCAAAGAGGCTGGTCAGATAGTGTGACAGTCCTTTCTCCATACAGAAAGAGGACTATCAGGAAGGGCAAAAAAATTTTTTAAATAATTCATCCACTGAAAATGCTCAGAGAAATCAGAGCAGGATTCACTTATTTTTAATGGCATGAAATGCTTAGCATTTATTTTACTAACAGGTCGTGAGTCCAGCACACTTATTGCTGGAGGACTTAAATTTATAAACTTTATATTTCCTTCTAGAAATAACTAATATTTTTTTTTCCTTTTTTTATGTTGAAAGAAGAGAAGCTCCTTCTCCCAAAACAGATTTAATGTTAACTGCTAGAGATCTTTCTCTTGCTTGAGTTTTCTTTTGTGTTACCAGATGCGTGACAACAACAGTGTATTTCATCAGGTCACATGATTCATAAAACAGTAACTAATGGCAGCAGCAATAACAAATCACTGCTTTTAACATTTTCATTAACAGCACTTGAATGAGCTCAGTTATACTTTCCACTGGCAGACAACACTAAAACGCATTTGCTCACATTAATCATTCAAAGCTACTGTTATGAAAGATAAAAAACCTTTAAAATAGCTAAACTGGCAGAATTCTCTCTAATTCTCCCTTCATTTACTTAAGAATTAAAAAAAAAAAAGACAATAGCAATTCTTCAAACACATTAAAGCTGGCAAGATAAAAATATAGATTAATAAAAACATTAGCAATTAATTGTATCCAGCCTTGGAAACTGTTGGCCTTGAACTTGCAGCCTTAAAAAACGACAAAACATTCTAGACAGATGGTCTGGGGTGGTTTTTGTTTGGTTTTTTTTTTTGGTTTTTTTTTTTTTTTTTTTTTTTTTTTTTTTTTGGTTTGTTTGTTTGTGTTAAAAAGAGCTGATAATTAGATCATTTTCCCTTTGTAAATATGAACTGTGTTGGGCTACTTTCTTGATTAAACTGATGAAATTCATACTCTATTATTCTACTCTTATTTGTAAGTTTCACATCCACTCTTGGCGTCCAGGTGATAAATGTAGAATAGCAAATGTTATCAGGTCTAAATACACAAAGTAAAAATTGGCTTATAAGTGGAGATAGTCAAAAGAAAACTGTAAGAATAACATAGCCTAAGCTTTCTGTGCAGATGGATGGTAAATGAGAATATATGTGTCTCCATTGCATGATGAAAAGCCTTCAGAGAGTAAGTTCAGTAGGCTTTTCTCTCAAGTACTTTTAATGATTTCATACTCCCGCATTGACTCTAGATATTTCTGCTTTTATAATAAACTATAGGCAGTCTCATTCTAAGCATAGTAATGCAGTAATATCCAGAACTTGGTACTGTAGACAACCAATTTAAACAAATGTTACGAGCAGAGATGTTTATCACTAGTTACAGGGCAGATGAGGATGTTTAGGAACCTTCAGCCCCAAAGGAAAGGGAAATGACTGTAGCATTTCCAAGTATTGGCAAATGTACAGCACTGTTGCAATCACAGGTCCCTTCAGAAACCAATGTTTGGTCTAATGTTCACAAAACACAGGGGAAGGAGCGCAATGGAAGAAGTTTTCTGAAAGAAACATTTTACTGCACATGCCAATTAGCTGGATTATGTGGCTAGAAAACATAGCCTTTTCAGGGAAAAAGCTGCATCTTAACACAGGATTGCCTACAGCCTGCTACAGTGAAGTCTCACAGTGACAATAACCTCGTTTAGTATAATTACACACTGAATAGGTTGTCAGTAACACAGAGGAACTATACAGCTTTGAGATGCTTTGACTTAAAGATCTTGATTTTCAAACTAAAAAAATTTTAGAAAAACATAAAAAAAAATTCAAATTGAAACAGCAGCCCTATTTCATGGTCTGATTGGAATACCTTTTTTCTTTATATGAAAAAGAAAAAAGAAACACATACAACAATGTAGAAAGAAAGATAAAAACACAAGAGAGGCAAATTACATATTGGGGAAGCATATCCTGTAGTCAAGCAATCTTTTAGATACTATACATCACAGGTTTGCAGTTCTAAAACTATGAATGCTTATCACATCAGCAACAAGATATCAGCCACCAGAGCTGAATTGTGCAATTGGGTCTTTGGACAGGAATGTGAATTAGTGAAAGTATAATAGCATTATATTATGGATTATGGCAGTGCCTTTCTATTGATTTTAATGCATCCACCTATCCTTAATAGAAACACAAACATGGAATGAGATATTTTGAAGTATACTGCAAACTGTCATCATTAAGTACAAACACATTTTGTCCTTACTCAGTCGCATAAACACTTTATGGTATGTAGTGCCTTTGAGCTAAAACTTCCTCCTGGCACAGGTAGGTGGACGTACTGGCCATTTCATGCTGCAGTGGCAAATAGAGGCCACAGGTATTCTAGAGCATCTCAGAGGGACCAAGTTTACACAACTGAATCAAGCGTCTTTCTCAACTATATTAGCTAAAAGTTTCACATTCACTAGCATTTTTTTTTTTTTTTACCCACAACTGGCATCTTAAAAGCATACTGAGAAGCTGTTTTATCTATAGCTTTATTTTCCCTCCAAAACTGCTATTAAAATTATATGAAGATGACCATGCTTATACAGAAATCTTTATATCCTGTACATCAAATTTTGCTCAACTCAAAGTACAATGCAACTAACCAGGGACTAAGAGCAGCTCCTTACTGCAAGGGTATGTGCCTCACGAAATGGGAAACAGGGTAGGTTCACATTGAGAAGTTAACGCCAGCATGAGGTTTTAAGCATGACAAACCCCCACTGATGGGGTTTGACAAATTGTCCCTATATTTGCCAAGACCCAAAGGAACATGGCATTCATCTAATGCCAGATTTAAATTGTTACCTCTGCTTTGTGTCTTGGCTTGACTGTCTCAGATTGGCAAGTCAAAAGTTTCTCAGAATATCCATCACTAGGGCTGTTGCTACATACAGTACCAGCCAAGTCAAACAGTATTTTCTCCCACACTCCTTGTCTGCAAACAGCGACTCCAGTTATCACCTCAGTAACAACAGGTGAGTAAATAAGAACAAGATAATTTTCCCCCCAAAGAAATGGTTACATACCGAATTATTTCATGGACTTATTTCCTTTCTACCATGCCATGATCCACTTTGTCTCTGCTTAGAGAAAAAAAGTACAGGACTGTAACTTTACTTGCATAAATACACAAAAATACACTTATCAGTCAAAGTTCTACAAGTTTCAGGTATTTGCCACTATAAAAGTTTACCCTTCACAACACATGATCAGGTCAGTTATTAATAAGTCATTTGTTACCATGGCAGATTACATCACTTCTCTATAGTGGAAACAATCAATATTTTCTGTAAATTACTGCCTACCAATAAAAAGATGCTTAGTTTTTAGTCTCACAATTCAAGAAGTTCATAATTAATAATAAAAAAAAAGAAACAAAAGGAATATTTAGAAACTTCTAGCCTGTGAATCACTGTTCATGTTGTTCCTTCACTCATAATTTCATCTGCTGCTGAAACTGTATAATAACAAAAGAGGACTTTCTTTCTAATATTTGTAATCTCATTTCAGTTCAGACGCCCATACAAAATCACTTGGTTATTTCTCATTATCTTCTTCACACTCACACTACTTTTCACTTTAACTGTACATTTGCAAGAGTTTCTGTTGGTGGCCACCTTGCTCTTGTTTTCTAGGACACATTTTTCTTTGTATATTATCTCAGCACTTCTCCAAATTCCTTCACTTTCTATCTACCCCCAAATTCTTTTTACATTCACTACTGATTTTTTTTAAAAGCACTTTTCATACCCACATATTTTAGGTTCTTTTAAGATGTTTTATTGTTTTAAGTAACTGAAGACTTACATCCTGTAAATTTTATTGGTTCTAGGTTAATATCTATCACTTACAGCCCTTTTTGGACAAGTTCATACTCTCTAAAGTAGCACCAAAGTTACTCCTGAGAGACATCTCTTCACTCTATACACCTTGAGCCTTCCAGCATGGTCTGCAGCACCACCATAGTCCCTCTTCCTAAGCAGGCCAGAGAACATGCCCCAAAGCATCAGTAACAAGTCAGCACACAAAAAAGCATTCCAAGAAATGTTCATAGACAGGTTTCCTACAGTCCCACTCAAACCAGGACAAGGCAAAACTTAGTTTGCTTATGGCAGCTCTCTGCTGCTCTGAAGGAGCACCACCCATCTAGCCCACAAGTTGCGTGGGTGTATTGATTGACTCAGAGGTCTACTCACAGGGATTAATTAAAAGACTACAATAATGAATACCACATTATCAAATGCAATTCTAGAATACAAACACAGCAACAGTTCCACAAAACAAATTACAGTAGGGTAACTCTAGTTAAACTTTTATTGCTGCTACAACAGCATGGCAATTACTTCCTAGCAACATGATCAGTGCTAAAATAGGATAAAATTGCTCACAGGATGATAAGGCTTTATTATCTTTGCAATTGCATGATTGATGAACAGCTTGCTGACATTTAAAACCAGATAGTTTTACATTGCTAAGTATTGAAGAGTGGGCAAAATCCACCTCTAGTATTAGTTATACAAGTAATGTAAATTGCTGTAAAAATCAGAACAGTTGCCGAGACAATTATGTTGTGTCCAGCTCTGCTTCTGTAATAAATTTGTTAAGGTATAGTATTACAATAACTTCATGGAGCTTTTTTCAGCATGATCACAAATGAGATCAAACAGTAAAGACAAAATCTAGCAAATGAATTGCCTGTTACAACAGGTGAAATCTTAATAGAACACGCTAATCATTTTCCCTCTAGCAATCTAGTCTGGATTTACCAATTATTGTGCAGTGATACACAAAGCTAGTAGTCCAAGTAATCCAGAAAGGTATTTTTCCACAGCTTTTGCAATGATTCTTCCAATTTCCCTGTCTGCAATGGGCCTGCCAGCCATTTTGGCTATAAAGGTAGCTTTTTTACCCAGCATCTAATGGTTTACAAGTGAAGTCAGCTAACTGGAATACAACTACAGCATTTACAGAAAGGTGTTAATCTACTCTGCCTGCACCTCACACCAGCAGAAGAAAGATCAATTCCAGTGGCAAGAACTAGCCAGGCCACTAGCAAACGTTTATAACCATATCTGAGTTAGATAAAAGCACATCTCATGACTCTGAGACAGTTAGGCTTTAGCAATGATGTAATTTGGAAGGATTCTGTCTAGAGAACTAGACTGTCATATTTACATTACCTTAGTGCTGGTAGTCCTCATGGAAAGCCTCAGGGCATTTGTGCATGCTGCTTTAGAAAACTCATGAAGGAGTCACAGAGAGCTTAAAAGCCAGCAGGTAAGAAACTTAACAAGACATAGTGGCATACTAGGTTTCCTAGAGAAATATTGCCCCAAATAAAACAAACAGCTGAAAGAAGTCTGGAAAGCAGCCAGCTCATCCCCAACCTGACTTCTTCCCCTCCACCTTCCTCTTTGGTCAGGGTTCACACCATTAGACAACCCATTCCCAGTCCGAACAAGGGCATGAAAAGAGCTCCCCACTATATATAGAGGCAAGTCCATGCTTGGGGCAGCAGGCAAACTACCTCCTTGCCCACCTCGCCTTCCCAGGTGTCTCTGTACAATAGATACAAGGCTCTGGATGTGGAGGACCAGTCAATGGATGATGGTCCATCTTCACTGCAGGTGTTGTCCAGGTGGCCAAGAAGGCCAATAGCATCCTGGCTTGTATAAGAAATAATGTGGCCAACTGGACTAGGGAAATGATTGTCCCACCATACTCAGCACTGGTGAGGCCATACCTCAAGCACTGTGTTCATTTTTGGGCCCATCAGTACAAGAAAGACATTGAAGTGCTGGAGCAAATCTAAAGAAAAGCAACAAAGCTGGTGAATGGTCTAGAGAACAAATCTTATGACAGCAGCTGAGGGAACTGGGATTGTTTAGCCTGAAGAAAAGAATGTTGGGGGGACACCTTATTCCTTTCTACAACTACCTGAAAGGAGGTTGTAGGGAGGTGGGGGTTGTTATCTTCTCCCAAATAACAAGCAACAGGATGAGAGGAAACAGCCTCAAGTTGCACCAGAGGAGGTTTAGAGTAGGTGTTAGGAAAAATTTCTTGACTGAAAGGATTATGAAGCATTGGAACAGGAAAGTGGTGGAGTCACCATCCCTGAAGGTATTTAAAAAACAGATGTGGTGCTGAGGGACATGGTTTAGTGGTAGACTTGGTAGTGCCAGGTTAACATTGGACTTTATGATCTTAAAGATCTTTTCCAACTTAAACAGTCCTGTGATATCCCAGGAATAGACTACAGAACAGTTTGGTTCATCTCCATTGACACAGGCTTTGCCTCACAAGGCAGCTGACTCCGGGAATGGAAAACCACAACAGATTGGAGAACCTTCTCTGCCCACTACAACAATCAGGTAAGTGTTGCCCCTGCAAAAAGGGCAACCTAACTGCAGTGTCGTGCTGCATGTAACCTAACACCATTACAGGATTGCTTTAGGTGCTATTACCATGCTGTTAACGGTAATTGCGTGTTCAAAGGGACAGGGTTAAAAATTAAGGGACAATATAATTAGAACTCAGCTATTTATTAAGGTCAACTCTTCTAAAATTTCAAACTAAACCCAGAATATCCATATTACCACATCAAGCCATCTTAAATTACATCTTCTATTTCAGTAAGAGAGCGTACTTCTGTATTTTTATATTAGAAAAGTATTTTCAATATGTACAGCTTAACCCACAAAGCAATCAGTCCAAATAATTTAGTATACAGAGACATTTAGAGAAACAAATTGCACTAGTCAAACATCTAAACATACATCAGAAAATTAGCATTTCCAACAGACTTTTCTCATTCAATTTTATTTGATTTTTCTTTATTTAAAAACACAACTAACATGTGACCAACAGGCCTCAGAAGGCAGAATGTTTTCATTAGGACACCCCTCCTGCAAGACCAGAAATAACAAAAGCTAAGAAAGAAAAGAAATAAAACTATAAAAAGACTCGGGCTTCCCATTTAGTCTAACACAAAACTTTCTAAAACCCTCACAAACAGTTTAAAGTCTACCACATGTGGAACAAATTGGAAGCTTTCTTCTCCCTCCCAACTTGTGCACCGTCCATTCATGCAAATGCAACAGCATACATTGGAACAGCAAGATCTAAGACTGATCATATTTAGCCCAGATGTGCAATATCACTGAAGCAATGAAAAAAGTATTTATGACTATGTTGTAAAGGAGGCAGTGTGGATCCCATGGGAAATACCAGTATAGAAACTTAGCATTCCTTTGGTTCTCAATGAATTTAAATAGCTTTTGGGTCAGTTTCTCCTGTTGCTATTTTTTTTTTGTTTGGAGATCCACTCTTTTTTCTTGACCAAACTGCTTGACCTAATAGATGTACAAAATAGACATGACTGGACAGGCATAACAGAGTCCTGTCTTACATGATAAAGAAAAATCCTCAATCACATTCAGAAAAATAAAATCATTACTGCTTCTTGTCTAAAGAGCTCTATCAGGAAACAATTGTGTTGTTTGATTTGTCATTTAAATTCAGCTGCTTAGCATTAACTTTCTTTTTAATGTGAAGCGAAAGATTTGAAAAGAATTTACATCAACAAAAGATTAAAGTCTGTGACAATTAATAAGTGATAAAGCTCACCGAAGCTAAAAGTACAAAGAGTACTCTGCTTTACTGCAGCATGATAAATGAAATGGCCAATGTGACCACACTATCCAGTGCAGACCAGATTCTCAGATAAGTGAAGAAACAAGAAGTACACTGTCACAAGAGGGGATGTGCCAATAACATCAACTAAAATAAATAAATAAATAAATAAAAGAACAAAAGAAACAAAACACTGCTTTAAAAACAAAGGCACAAGGTGAACAACTTCCACCTGAGTAATTTAAAATACATTGTATTTTATTCCTGTGTCAGTCCTGCACTGCTCCTGAACCATACTGATCAGTAAAAAGGTTGAGCAAGTTCCACCTGCACATGCACAGGGATAACAAAAGAATGCCTGTGTTACAGAAGCGAGATTTCAAAGGTAACTTCACAAACAGAACAGTATTTAGGGAAAAGATCAGGAAACATGCAAGTTACACTCTTTTACACATCTCTTTTTCAGCCTTTCCAAAGCCACATTGATTCCTACACACAAACCCACCAGCTACATCACTCAGTCACTATATTACAGTTCAGTTGGAAACTCTCCTTCCAGTTGTTCAGCCAAAACTGCACAGAGATAAATGAAATCCAGCAACTGGTTACAACCCATCATTTCTGTCATGTAGCCAACAGGTATTACGCTTCCCTCCATTTCAAGTGGCTTTCAAAAGTAACACTATTATCAAGCATCAGTTTGTAAGCTCCTAAAGACATCTGGAAAGCCTCAACAGCTCCCAGCAAGAAAGTAATTTCCCAACACTGCTTGAAGCAGTGACAATGATTTCCAGGGAACATGTGGCTAATCTCGCACACAAAAACCCCACTGGACTCCAAAAATTAGCAAGGTCACCAACAGCATTAACAAAAATCCTAGACTTTTTTGGGTGTACAAAGATGTAGTTACCTTAGATGAAGAGTTATTTGTTTCCAACTGTCTTATACTTCGTTAAAGATTAAATTTAAAGATGTACAGGTCTGACTTCCTTGTTTAATTACAAATCCGTAATTTAGTCCTTGGATATGTAACTAGTATCTTCCATGAGAAGTTTTACTCAAGTGTAATGGTATCTTTACAACCATACTACATCTGCACAAGCTGTTGCCGTAACCTTTTTTTCCTATTCTTGCTAGTAATACAACATCCTAAAGCAACAAAAATCTCTCTTGAATGACAAGTCATGTCAAAGAACTCCTAGAACTGCAGATGACATCATCTAGGATGGGAAATGTAAAATAACTACTTTTTGTGGAGAGGGGGGAAAGAAAAAATTAAAAAAAAAAATCAAACAAACCCACATATTTAACTTTCAAGTTCGTAACTGCATTCAACTTCCCTCGCCACCAGTACATTCTTGAGGACCCAGGGGAAGGTTTTTGTTTTCTATTTGAGTTTTTCTCCTCCCCACCAGTAGAAGCATCTGGCTTCATAAAAAATCCTGAATAGTCCAGTTAATCCAAGTATACTTTATACCAGTTAGTTGCTGTGCACGCCCCTCTGGATTCTTGACAAGACTAGTCACATTTTTTTCTTTACTTTTCTTAGGCTTTATTTTCTCCTCTTAGACATAAATCTGATATTTTATATAGTGACCATGGGCCATACTTATATGTCAAAACAGACCTCTTATTCCTGCCATCCAGTTTTGAAGAACAATGTAGCTTTATTTACAAGTATGTAGCACATATGGAGGCCTCAACATGCTAAGATGGTGCTACTTCTGATTAGATAATAGAGTATTATCTGTCAGTCTTCAAAGAGTTAATAAAAGCTATTAGGCATTGTTAGAAAGACTGATTCATAATATACCCAATGTATACACATTATACAGTGACCACAAATATTTATGTTAACCAAGAAAAGCATGGGAAACTATCTGCCTTTTGTTACGTCTATATAATCTTTTGTCCCATATAAAGCTCCATCAGAAGGTGAAGGAAATTAATCTAGAACTAAGCTTACAAGTGAGAGACAAGGCAGATTCTTTCTCTGTGCATACAACAGAAGTAGGTCTAATCTGGCACCACTGCTTCTTATCTTTCTCATGGTAAAGAGAAGATAAACCACACCCAGCTTGTTCTAGCCCTTTGAGAATTAACTCCTAAAAGTTGACTTGAAATTCTGATACTGGAGAAAAATCTCCACATCTTTGCTGATGGTATTTGCACCCATGTACTCTACTATTCAGCCAGCTGCTGAGCTCAAGAGCTCACCTTTTCAGCAACAGCTGGAATTTGAAGTGATCCAACATAAATCCACCTTGGGAGGACTGAGCTCCCATGCAAAACAGCAACAAGGTGTTTCTGTTACTCACCTTAACCATGTTCTGTGGAAAAACAGCCTGTATGTAAGAAAATGAAAATCTATCTCAGCAGATGCTAGAAAGTCAGAGGAAGAAGACTTCAAATATTACACGTGTATTTGATGTCTCTGCTTTTAAATGAAGTGACAGGATTTTGCAGGGCTTGGTTAATGAACCAAGCCAAAAAAGTTTGGAGATACTCTTCAAACAATCATTTAAGACTAATTCTTAGACTTTGCTATCTTCCATTTGTAAATTCATGTTAGAAGACCTAAAATTTGTTAAACCTCAACAACTTCCTTATAGGAATTCTTTCCCATTGTTGATAAGGGACTCCTTAAAAAAATAAAATTCCCTTAGAAATTGCTTATTTGACCTCATTCCAAATTAGATTGGAAGACTAAATTGTAGCCAAAAGCTACACTTGTCCTTGATCTTATCCCAGTGTGGTCTATACAAAGCAGTCTGGCCAACCTGTTTACAGTGAAATTCATACTCACCTCCCCTTTGTGAAGACTGCAATTTGTTTGTTTAACAAGAAGGTGGTGACAGCTAATAGCTGACATTACTGAAACTCTAATGGGTACATTCTGCGTGCTGCAGAACAGACAGTAGACAATCAAGCAGCTCATGTTGTTTTAGCACATCAAGAAATATTCCTTAAGATACATAATTTGTGCTCCCTTTTAGCAATTCCTTAAGACGTTGCTGCTATCAGAGGTGCAACTTATTTCTGCCTTCTCGCCACTGTAAACAATGCGCCTCTGGTTAAGGTTTCTTCAGAGACTTCTAAATTGCCAGCTATTACTCATGAATAAATGAATTAGTACTGAGATATAAGTGTAAAAGAAGGGGAAAATGTTTTTAAGTTCAAACAAACTAAAATATGCTAAATAAGAACCTGAGTAGTTGTTGTGTTTATGTAGCATGCTAATGGAATTTTACACAATACAAATTGAAATTCTGCCCCTCCCTGAAGAACAGATACATTTCTTTGACTTTTTTAGAAAAATTAAGAATTTGACAGAAAACAGTGTCAAAAAGAAATAGCACCCCAAACGGAAAGGCATACTAAATCAATTTAGTACCCCATATCTGAAGGGAGGAATCTGGAAGTGAGTTTTTCCGACTTCCCATGCAAGTTCTCTAAATATTTTGTACCTTCAGTATATGAGCATTATAACTCTCATTAGGATCACTTACCAGCTGAATATTATGTGGATTATTCTTCCAACTACTACTTACATCACAGTTGTGTCTGTTTCCTCCACCACAAAAATCTGTCATGTTTCTTACACAGCTATTTCAGCCCTTCTCATCTGGTCAATTTTACTGTAAATGGTGGCACACTTAGAGGAAAGATGAATTCCCAATACCACTGAGGACTCAAACTGCTGACCAGATGCTTTCCTGAGTAGTCTGAATACCAGCTACAACAATCAGGTTGCTCCATCGTCATATGGGAAGCATATTTAGTATCTGCAACAAAATGTAAAATCCTGGCTTCTTCCCCATTACATCCATTGTCACCCATATAAAGGAGAAGGAAAAAAAGCACATTTAAATGGCCCACAAATTTACCTTCAAATTTTGCTATCTGCTGACTATATACAGTTCAACAACTTTTACAATTTTGTTTACTGTTCTGAACTTCTATACAAGTGTATGATGCCTATGTATTTTGGAACATTTACTACCCACTGAGCCCCTCATTCAGTATCAATAGACATTAAAGCTTTATAATTTGCTGCCTTGATGAAATAGAGTGAAGGTCCAGTTCTGCAAACTAGAGCCAGCAGGTCTCTACACTTACAGCTTAGGTTCAATAGGAAATTAGCAAACAAACAAAATAATGAAAAGGAAGGAAAATGCAATTAATTGTCTTTCAAAAGGTAGGTTCTCTTACTCCAGTTAGAAGAAACAACACATACAACAACACAGTCTCCACTGTATTAACAAACTAAACTCTAAAAGGGCAGATGCAACCCTGAGGGTTGGCAAGGAGCCAGGGCGCACATTTCTTTACCAATTCCCAGAGGAATTTTCAGAAGTGATCCTTTCCTTGCCAAAGGTTACATACATGCCTATATACATATATAACATAGAAGCACACAAGCTTAGAACTAGCCAATTGTAAAACAATACCTGCCACCACCACAATTTTTTGGTTATCATTTAAAGAGAGGCACTTAAGCATCTCTTTAAAGGGTATATAAAACAGAAGTGTTTGTTTTGGCAACAGTTGTTGCCACCAAACAATTCTCATCCCAGAAATTCCTACTCCATAACTTTCACATGATCAATGGCTGGCATAATCCCAGAAATTCCTACTCCATAACTTTTTGCATAATCACTGTTGACAGGAAAAGGGGGCAGAATACAAAACTAGCCAATATCAGCCTTGTAAAATTAAAAGCACTTTTTAACGAATCTCTCCACCCACTGCTGGGATTTGTCAGTAAAATAGTGATTTTTTTTTTAATGTTTAAAAATGTATAGTTTTTCTTCTAATGTACTGTGCAGCTGCCACAATCATATATCTCATCTTACTTTTCTATCATCCTCACTACTATATGTTTGCACAAAACCTGCAGTTTTAGATAAAGAAGATTGAACTGTGCTGTGTAGCCAAAGCTCTCTTTCCTCATGCAGATTTTTCCACATAGAGCTGCTTAGGGATGCTTGACGGGGACGCTCCTGAGAGATGCTCCAATACCAAAGGTTTGGAAAATGACACGTTTGACAAAAAATTTACCAGGAACAAAAAGGGGCAAAAAGCGCTATGCTCTGCTGTCAAGTGGAATAAATTTTAATGAATAAGACGAGTAGGTCTGCTGAGTAAGAATATGTCAGTGTTAGTCTGTAACTTCTCAGAATAAACTGGTCTATACAGTGTTCCAGGAATATTACCAAATAACTTCAGTGTATTGGGTGACTCAGTGTGCTGATGACATGGAATAACTGTTAAAAGGAACAAAAACAAGAAAGTCAGAGTTCCATGTGCTAACGCTGCTGAGAAACTCAGCCAACCAACACTTGGCAAATTAACAAAGCATTAAATGGTAATATAACCTCACAATAAATTACAACTGCATAGCACTCATTCACCAATCTAAGAAAAAATAAAGTGTGACTATTACAAAGCAGATGTTTCACTTAATTTGTTATAATATACTCACTTCAAAACTGTGGTCTATCAGGAAATAATCCAAGTCCCAGACCTAGCCTGACACAGATCCAGTAGTGTTAGCAACAAATAAGCTAGACTTTACAAGCAGAATTTATCTGTAGTCTCTGAAATCAGCTTTTCCAAAAATCATATAAAAATACTCATTGCTCAGGGCTCTGCCAGTGGTTGAGGCTCTTGCTCAGCTTAGTTTTAGCTGCATGATTTCCAGGTTGATGGAAATATCCCCCATTTCATCCATGCTTGCTGAAAGAGGTGAGAACTGCAATCGCAGTGTCAAAGATGTCTTCTGTAGAGAACAAACTCTCCAGGTGGTCTCACAAGGTACAAGTAAAAATAGCCAAAAGTTTCATTAGGAACTGTTGGTGATGACTTAACCATTGTTAATTGTGGCTAAGCGCAGACAAGGAATGACAACCATCAGTTTTGCGTGCCCATTTGTGTTTTCAGGAGCCACACCACATGAGATAAGTAGCTAGCAGCCATTGCTGTGCCTCATTCAGAGTTGGAAATAGGTGCCTTATGTCCCTACAAATACGCAGCTTTAGGTTATGCCCCAGTGAGTTTCCACACCCTACCAAAAACTGGTTCAAATGACCATTTGATCTTGCCTTGAGTTTGCAGAAGTTTATGCAAGAGAATTGGAATAAGACAGGAATCCAAACTTACTATGCTTGTTTTTATAAGCTTATTAGCCAGGTTAGGAATCAAGAAGAGAAGGAATGACAAGAAAGCTCAAGATCATAGCTACCTCTCTAACTGCCACATATCTCCAAGTGATATTTGCCATAAGTAAAATATTCCATTACTTATCATATGGATCTGCTGAATGGCTGCATATTAAGCTTCAACTCTCTTATGTCATTAAGTCTTACCATAAAAATAAAAGGAAAGTGATGACATAAGTAGGAAAAAAAATGCACCATTACTACATAGACTCCTCATAATCATTTAGAAAGTGATCCAACAGATTAGAGGTGTAACTGAAAAAAAAAAATAAGCCCATCCTCCTGCTTAAGTGCACAAGTCTAAAGAAACAGACAAGCATGTTGAAATACAAGAATCCTCTGCCAGACACTTAGATGAGACAAAGATTGCCCTAGTTATTTCCTCATGATGCACAGCCACCACTGTGCTGTTCCTTCTCTTCCATCAGATATGAGCCAAAGTTCTACTCTAAAGAAACTGACGGCAATGAATTTGCATCAAGAACAAACTTAGCATTTCCAGGCAATCCTACATGGACTACAATACTTGGAAGAGAAAACCCAACAACAAAGTCAAATGTGCAATGTGTACTTGCCACTATAATTGGAATCAGAGCGATTAAAATGACTACCTACTGTGCAAATAAAGGATCAAAGCAAACAGTATTGCTTCTGGTACCCAGGAGTCAGAGGGATTTTTTTTTCTTTTTGCTTATTTAGATAAAGCATTCTGTTTAGTCATTCTTCCATCTTTCAATAGAATCATGAATGTCCCCAGCCAATGAGGCATACTTCCTCCTGGTATGCTTGAAAAGAGCACAACACATTTAGAGAACTACCTCTATCACAAACAGTTGTTCAGTGGTGTCTTCAGAAGACCATACACGTGATCTCTTAGGTTTTCTGCTGGGTTGGGTTTTTTTGTTCGTTTTATTTTGTTTTTTCATCCCCTGAAGCCTGGACTACAAGAGAAAGAGGCGTTTGCTCCCTGCTCAGATCCAAAAGCCTTACTCCAACAGATAATCTTTTACCAAGGAAAGGAACCAGAAGGCAGGCAAGCAAGAGGGAAGCTTCTGCAACAAAATGTAAAGCAATACAGGAATAATGAGGTCAAATTAATCCCCACTATCTCACAAAAAACTCTGCTGTGGAAAGATCTAAATCCTTTTATCCACTTTCTCCAATGCAACAGGCTCCACCAGCACTGCTGCCACTCAGTTCATGGGCCTGAGCAGAAAAAGCCACCCTGCTGACCCACCCACCTTACCTTCCCCTGCCTAGGAAAAGACCCAGGAATAAGTAGTGGGAAAGGTAGGCCCTGTCTTACTATGCCCAAGCCACAATATGTGTCCTATTAGTACACCAAACCCATACTAAAACTGAAATAAGGCAAGAGGATGTAGGGATAAATTTTTTTTTTGTTACATTTTAAGTTGCATTTTTTCTTTCTAGCTTCTGGAAAGAGTCTAAAAAAGGTACTTTTGAAGATATTTTAGAAAAGGAAGATTTATTTCAAAAGGTGTAAAATCCCATCTCAAAAAGTGAGAAATCAACATAGATGTATTTCAGATGTGGATAGGCTTTAGCTACTTTGACCCAGAACCTGGTACTGATGGTCTTTAGTGATCTAGATCCTTTTGGATTATCCTTTAATCTATTCCTTGTAGATTAAACATGTTGTAAATAAATTAAAGGCAATTCAGGAGACAAACTTTGCACAAAGTCACACATGCAAGACAGGATGGCAGTATTAAACCTGATCTCCAGCATAACGTTAAAGACAACAATTAGCTCCACATTAGCATGGTCCTAATCAGCAAAGCTGTGCTGACTTCAGACCACAAAGATCTGGCCAGATTTAAAACACACAAAAAACCCCACACACTGTACAGACAAACACATAACTTTCTGTAGCTTACCAATGTAGCTTCTCTGTCTTCCTGTGCCAGAAGTACAAAATATTTTAGAACAGACTGTTCAAATTTGCTTGTAGATTTATAACTGGAACATTAATTCCCTGTGACACTTACTTTTTTACCCTGTTTTTCTTTGCAGATACTATCTCCTGTGACATAGTAGCAATATATCTAGAACTATAATTAGGCAAAACCTGAACTATAAAGCAAGTGACAAATTACTTCAAGAAAGGTTAGCAAGAAAGGGTAATTCATTAAGCACAGGTAGGTTTATGTGACGTAAAATGAATGCATGACGTTCTTTTGTATACATTTGCAATATCAAAAACATTTATTTTATACCCACTTTCTACCACTGTTTTCAGGAGAATATTTCAGATGGAAATAAGGAAATGTGGTCTGACATTTATTTTCTTCAAGAAGAAACATACAGGGACAATCTCAGCGCTTTCTTAGGAGATTTTTCATTATTAAAAAAACATGATATAAATCAGAGATTCTTTTTTAACTTTTTATTTGAAATTTGAAGATAATCAAGTCCAGAAAGAAGAGTTACAGACATAAGGAGCAAGTATAGTGATGGTATTCTTCACAAAGGCAGATGCTTACTTAGCTGTATTATGCACAGTAGATGCAGAAATAATAGATCACATGGCAAATTAATGTTCCCATTTCCCTTTGATGCATGTAATGTTGTCAGTAGCAAAGCCAACCATAATTCGTTCTAAAGAAAGGTTTTTGTATTTTACATGTTGGACATCACTTCATATAAACTACGATGTGAGCAAAATGCTATAGCTCTTAACTGAGATACTTCCAGCCTCTGTATTGGATTTAAAAAAGCAAGTTAAACCTCAAAAAGCAAAGCACCAATTTTTTTTGCCTAATTTTTTTTCCCCTATTATTATTTCCTACAGGGTCAAGCACCTATCCAAGGAAACACCTACAGTGAAATAAGGTATTTCATAGATAACCAGCCAGTACAGTTCACTAAGAGCTAAAGAGAAAAGAAAAAGCTTATAGGACCAACCAGAGCCGTTATGGGCTCAGATCTAGTAGCATTTATCTCTGTTAAATATCACTGGGTAGGGCACACACAAATATATCAGAAGACAAAAAATGCAGAACTCAGCTAAATTTAAAAAAAAACCACCACCAAAAAACAACTTTTCCTAGAAAATAGCACAAAGACAAGTTTAAAATAGAGAAGAAAAAGAGAAGAATATATACACGCATCTCTGTGCAGTGCTGGGAAATACTGCTAGTCAGAATCTAAGCATCAGATCCATGAGCCCTGCTGAGTTTTTTCTTGCTTTAATAAGTTACTGTGCAGCAAGTACATTCTGTCTTCCTGGTAGCAGTTCAAATCTATACCCGTGCTTCCCAAGCTTATTTCTCAGCAGTTATGGGAAGGATTATAATCAAGTCTTTACCAAAAGAGAATAGAAAATACAAAAGCATAACCAAATTGATAAGAGACACAGTGTCTTCTGCATGCTCGTGCCAGACATACCTTAGCTGTGTATTGAACCTACAGATTGTCTTTGGAGTACTTTGCTAGCAGAATTAGGCTTGGCAGGCTCATTACCAAACCAGACTAAAGCTCTTACCCATACTACAACATGCTCAAAAGTTTTACAGCAAAAGCCCTGAAGTAAGACTCCTGGCTTCAGCAGCAGGTCTATCATACCACTGAGCTCAAGGCAGCTACAGTAAAGTCCCTTCCCAACAGCTCAGCATATAGGCGGACTAACATGATTTCCACCTGCAAACAGAACAAACTTCAGAGAAAGACTGCTTCTGGATGCTACAGTACAACACCATCACAGTGTTTATCCAGACTTTACTGCTCTGAATGATGCCCTTTATCATGTTGAACAGAACTTACAATCTTTGTTTTCAAATACAGCTACTACCACTGTCACAAGCTTGGTGGATACTGCCACAAACTTGGTGGACAAAGGCAGAGCAATGGACATTATCTACCTGGACTCATGCAAAGCATTCAACACTGTCCTGCATGACATCCTAGTCTTCAAACTGGAAAGTCATGGGTTTGATGGATGGACCAATCAGTGGATAAGGAACTGGCTGGATGGCCACACTCAAAGGGTCATGGTCAGCGGGTCAATGTCCAAGTGGCGGACAGTGATGAGTGGTATCCCACAAGGGTCGGTGCTGGGGCCAGTACTATTTAACATCTTTGTCAGAGACATGGACAGTGGGACAGAATGCACCTTCAGCAAGTTTGCTGATGACACCAAAATTGGTGGTGCAGTCAACATGCTGGAGGAAAGGGCTGTCATCCAGAGGGACCTAGACAGGCTTGAGAGGTGGGCTTGTGCAAACTGCATGAAATTCAACCAAGTCAAGTGCAGGGTCCTACAGCTGGGACGTGGCAATCTCAGCCACAAATACAGGTTGGGCAGAGAATGGCTGGAGAGCAGCCCTGAAGAGAAGGACTTGGGAGTGCTCATGGATGAGAAGCTCAACATGAGCTGGCAGTGTGCGCTGGCAGCCCAGAAAGCCAACCGTATCCTGGGCTGCATCAAAAGAAGCGTGACCAGCAGGTCACAGGAGGTGATTCTGCCCCTCTACTCTCAGCTCGTGAGACCCCACCTGGAGTCCTGTGTCCAGCTCTGGAGTCCTCAACACAGAAAGGACATAGAACTGTTGGAACAGGTCCAGCAGAGGGCCACCAAGATGATTAGAGAGATGGAGCACTTCTCCTATGAGGACAGGCTGAGGGAGCTGGGGCTGTTCAGCCTGGAGAAGAGAAGGCTCCAGGGAGCCTATAGGAGAGTAGGAGAGGGACTCTTTGTCAGGAAGTGTAGTCATAGGACAAGGGGTAACGGCTTTAAACTAGAAGGGAGATTTAGATTGGATATTAGGAAGAAATTCTTTTCTGTGAGGGTGGTGAGGCACTGGAACAGGTTGTCCAGGGAAGCTGTGGATGCCCCATCCCTGGAGGTGTTTAAGGCCAGGCTGGATGGGGCTTAGAGCAACCTGCTCTAGTGGGAGGTGTCCCTGCCCATGGCAGGGGGGTTGGAACTCGATGATCTTTGCAGTCCCTTCCAACTCTAACCGTTCTATGATTCTATGATACTATCAGTGGTAAGGGTGACAACATTTACCCAGGATGTAGGAAAGCCAAGTTCTGATCTTTCCTCTCCCTGAAGGGGTTCAAACCTGCATTGCAAGGAACTTCTGACAATACACGAGTGATTGTTCAATTAATTTATTAAATTATTTGCTAAAAACTCTAGGACTAGAGTCCCACTGAACTCACCTGCAGGTTGTACAGCCAGCCATCTGTACTGGAGAAGCTTGGTATAGGAATGTTCTAAGTTCAGATGATTTGGTGCAAGTATCCTGTCAATGAATTTGAATTACCCAATGAAAAGTTCTTAAATCACTCAGCTATGTATTTCACATAGGTACCTTAAACAAAACAACCTCAACACATTAACATTTACAAAACCCTTCCTTCTCAAATATATACCAAATTAGCAGTTACCACATCACCTGTTTACCATTTAGGACAACCTCAGACCAATAAGGATTCAAGATTGTAAGCAGCAGCAGCTAAATGAGCTGTTAAACCCTGTCTGCAGTGGGGCAGGAACGGCTACTGGTCCAAGTTAGGCTACCCTTACTCAAATTACCTATATGGCTAATTTTAGATGTGAATATATTCCTCCAAAATATGGCATATTTTTCCTGGTATTTTTCTCTAAAGCATCATTTTGTCTAGTTTGAAGCACTCAGTTTCTTTGCAACTACATATCCTTGGCATACACAGAAAACATGGTGTTACACTTGAATTTGCAAAACCTCTTGACACGCCACCATGATTAGAGAACCAGAGAAACCTGAAACAGCCATTCCATTAAGGATCCTTAACATAAGAGAACTTTCTACCTACGGTGTATATTCTCAGAAGGATAGCTATCGGCTACTACTTTTAAACAACTGAGCGGTTATCATCTCTAGATTGCTGTTACACTGACTTGTAGTTGCTATTATACTGATTTGTAATCAGTATTGCCAAAACCAAAAAAGCATTACAGAGTCTGCCAACTAATTCAGCATAAATTTCCAGTAAAGATGGAACAGCGGGGAGCCCTGGCCAAATGCCTTCCAAGTTCAGAGGAAATACAGAGGAGGAGGTTAAAATGTGTTGATCTGAGCCTGTCCTTATTTTCTTAATAGAAAATACATCACAGAACAGCTATCACAGTTACTTTTTGGAGTAGCAATGGCTTATGCACTGCACTTCAAGAAATCTCTGCCAAATTTCTCCAGAAATCAGGTGCCAAAAGTTAGATTCTTGGCTATGTTTATATACATAGTTGTATGACCTACATTTGATTAGCTCCTATGAACTTTGATTTAGAAGCCTGAATCACATGTGCAAGGTTTTAATTAGATATTCGGTCACTCTGCCCTTTCTTAAATTCCAGCCATTTATTTGCATGCTTATGCACAAAGCTGGAAGCTTAGATCTGGGATGAAAAGAGAAAAAGATAAATCTCCACAAGCTTGTAATAGGTAACTAATTTCACAAGGTAGCACAAAAAGTCATTCCACCAAGAGAAGGTCATTGTTGAAAGACTGGAGTTTAGCAGTTAGCAAAACACTGTGCACAGTGCTAGTCAGTTAATAGTGACTGGTAATTAAGTGATTTTAAAGAGCTATTGTGATTCTCTCATTAAACATGACTGCTACTTGCCAAAGAGTAGTACAGCTTTGTCCAAAGATGGTGTATTAACTTTCAGTAACAGTGGCACATCCTCAGTATCAGTTTAAGGTCTAAGGACAAATACTGAGGATGTACCACTTTAAGAAAGTTTAAGAAAGAAGATGGAACAAAAAGCACATCTGACGCCTATGCAAATATTTTCTTTACAAATCCTATTAGTGCTTAAAAAAAACCCTTGCTGACTGAACTCTGGCATCAGGCTAGGAAACAGTCTGAACCTACAATAGAGCATGAGATAAGACCATTTTTCATCAATTTTGTTGTTCGGTACATTCAGTTTGTACTGCAGCTCTTTCAGATCTATTCCAGTTTTAGCTCAGCCCACTATATTGTATGCAGAGGAGATATCTCACATACAGTATGCGTTGTCCAAGCCATACAAATGGGCAAGGAGAATTTTGTACAGCTTTTCCTGCTTATCTTTAACATAAATCAATATTAGTCTGATGTTCTGTAGTATTTGGTGCAATTCACAAATGCTGCACCCATTCCTTATGTTTCCTTTTCACTACCAAAAGGAAGGAAAAATGTTACTGTCAAGAGAAAAAAAGAAATTAGCTTTGCAAGAACACACTAATCCCTACAGCCCTCCTCTTACAATGCATATTGCAGTGTTATGTACCAAATCCTGGCTGCGAGCATAGGCGAGCATAAAAGTAACCAATTCATCCCCAAAGGAACTGCTTGCCAAATTTAACAGTCCAAAATGTGCCTTCCATTTCCTTTTCCGCTCTAAACATACACATACTTGAAAACAAGAAGTCATGACGCCCTGCAAGTGATGTGATAGATCTTTCCTGACCTTCTCAATGGCTTTTTTCCTTCTCACTCCCACATTTTTCTATTACCATTCCTGTGTTTTGCAGTTATGTTCTCAAATTGAATTATCTCCAATTTTTATCCTTCCCCTATCAGAGGAAAGGACAGTTTGCACCCAGCTATCTACCCTATTCTTTGAGATTTCCTTTCCTGTTGCAGGAATGATTCAGCTGATAATGAAACTGCTGAGACTCCACAGCATAAAACAGCAATTTTGGTTTATCTTGACATGATGCACTGCAAATCTTGACAGGGGCTCAGGTGCTGGCAGTTAAGCTCTTCTCCCTGCAGCAGACAGGGGCAGACAGAGGCAGACAGCTCAAGGCAGGAATCACTGCAGCTGTTCAGCTAGATTTCATGGACCTTTTTCACAGACTTTTACAGGACTGCATTAGTTCCATGTTTTTGTCACGAGTTTGCTAGTAAGCTAGTAATAAGTTAACATTTGTGCTAGAGGAAGTCACTTATACCTTGGCTGTGTCTTTCAATGAAAGACTTTCAGCCTCATTCCTATGAATGGAGGATTAAATAAATAGTTTGGCTGATAATGTAAAATACTATTTTATGCAACATAAGACTTATAGATAAGTTTACCTGGAAGTATATCAGATACTAATCACATGATTACACAGTGATTAGTATGCTAAAGCCAGGAAACCACAAGCAGGAAAAATATGTTATATTGTATGGGTTAAACAAGTTCACTGAGTCATTCTCTGCGAGTAAGCACATTTCTTTTCCATGTACAAAATAATATAACTGGAATTAGACAATAAGCAGAAGGTTGTAGATGGTCTTTCCAGAATAAGTTAATTACAATCATCAAAAATATCTGCAAACAGGTTGCGTTTAGTGGCTCAATACCTCTGTGGCAATGATCATTCGTTAGGGCTCTATGCTCCATTCACAAGCGTTAAGGTAACATTACCCTATATTGGCAAATAAGAGTAACCTCCCTGAAGATGTTTTAGTGGAAACCTTGCCATGCCACCAGGGCCTGGCACCCTCTGCGCGTGTGGGAGCCCCTGCTACCAGGCCAGCCTGGCAACGAGGCCTGTACCTGTCATGTACTCCGTGCACTCCGATTCTGGCTTCTCCTGCAGGGATAAATTGCTCTTCTTCCTGTCCAAAACAAGCATTTTTACCCTTCCTTGTGTTGTTTGTCTGTAGAAGTTTTTAAGTGGCTGAAGTCAGAATATTTACAGGGTTACAAGCTTTTCCTTCCCTGGTGCGCAGGCCTTCCCCTGCAGGCTGCTGGCCCCACAGCAGAGGCCTGCCCTCTTCAGCTGGGCCTGTCCCATGAGGGCAGTGACCCAGGAGGGCTAAGATGGGCACAAGGTTGGCCACGGTGAGGGGCCAGGCCCAGGAGGCCTGTGGGCCCACCTCCATGGCCTCAGACACAAGAGGAAGATTGGCAGCCGTGTCCACATGCAGCCGAGCAGGGTCCCAGCCAGCCCTGCCCAGCATGGCAGGGACAGGCCCAGGAGGCTGTTCGCCCAGAAATGGCAAAGCCTACCCAGTTCCTTGCTGTACTTTTATTTGTGATGAGGTTTACAAGTACTTCTCACCTTTGACAATGCTGAACCATGACTATTCAATTTCATAATTCAGTTCTTCTTTACACAAAATTTTCCACCATGTCCACCTTTGCCAAATTCCTGCAGTACAGAAGAGCACCTCCTGCTGCAAACCATCATGCCCTTTCATTGTTTAGGATTTTTTTTTCAAATTAGTGGTGGCCAGTTCCTTGAACCTGGCTTACTGCTATTTTTGTAAGAAGCCCAAGAATGTCTCCTCTCCTTATCCATCTGATGTTTCTGAATTTCTGAGCTCGCACACCAAAATAAAATAATTTTTTTCTTTCACAACTGTCATCATGCACTTCATGTCCTTTCTAGGGTTTTGGGTAGACCTCTCTGGCATTCAGTCTAGAGTTGCGTGAAGAAAACAAATCGATGCCTCCTAATAATTCTTCATTTGCTTTCCCTGTTTACAGATAAGCTATACAGATGCTAAGTGGGATCATCTAATTCTGGTGAACATGATGTTTGCACAAAAGTGTATTAACTTACCATCTTAAATAACTATCCGAAAAATAAACTAAGCTAAATAATGTGTTTAGTCTTCAAAATTGTTCCAGAATTAGAGAACTTTTATTCAAATAATATCCCACTTAAAGATACTTTTATAAAGCCTCTTCCATCTAGAAAATATGAGGTTCAAGACACAGAATGTCTCCTAAATGTACTATGCAATCATGAGAGAAATGGAAGACAAGTATTTTGGAAATGAGACAACAGGTGTATGCTTTTTGGAGAATGTGGAGCCCAGTTCTCAAGACTTGTTTCTGTTAGGAGAAAGTCCTTCTAGGCTTCTTAAGCAACTTTAACACTAATTTGTAATAAGTCTAAGAAGCAAAGCTATGCATTAAAATAGATTTTGTTGTTAGCTGTCCTACATGAGAAGAAAACAACACAACAGAAATAATGCATTTTTGAATTTGCAGCATCCCCATGGCACCTGTTTACAGGAAACCAACCAAAACTCCAACTTTTATGCCAAAAAGCCAAACTATTATACCAAAGCCAAGACAAAATATATAGTCAGTAGAAACCAAATTATATAGGGTTGTTTATGTTTTTGTAGGCACTGAAAAATTTCCTTTTGGGAATATCTGCAAATGGTTGTTGAGATTATTTACCTTTTGAGGCACCTCTTTCCTTTTTAAAATTAGTAAGCAAAAATCCTAGAGGATTGAGCATATTTTTATGACTTTCATAAGCACATGCCCCATCAAGCTAGCATTTTTACAAAATGTGTGGGACCACATTTGGTCTTAAGTTATTCTTTTAACAATCTATTTCCAGCAAAAAAAAAAAAAAGTCCAGACAAGGAGTTGATTTTATTCCTGTTCCAACAATTCTGTCATTGCTGGAGAAGGCCTGGAGAGGGAAAAGCACATCCATTGCAATATTAGAGACAGAATATTTTTTATGTCATTCTTAAAATATATTTGGAGAAAAGGAACATAGATCAACACTCCTGTTATTATTCCTTGCTTCTTTCCCAGTAAACTTGCAAGAAAAACCTTTGCTGGAAAAGGAGCACTGGCAGCCAGCCATCCTTCCTTTGCTTTTTTCAATCTTTCCCCAGTCCTAAAAAAAGTTGGTTCTTTTGATATTGCACTTCAAGAGGCAAGATTGTTTAATACAAATAAGCCTTTACATTTCATACTGGGAAGTTCATTTTCCACTTTTTCAATATGAGATTGGATTATTTTAACATCTTCCTGTATTGAAACTGCTTTTAATTTTGGAATGCATGTAATCAAAAAATTACAAATGTGTTCTCCAGATACCTTCCAAAAATGTAAGATGTGCTTGCCTCTTGGAGTTCGTGCCTCTCCTGCCCCTTCCCAAGGATTAAAGGGACATGAGAACTTCAAAACTGGAATCTTCACTGTAGAAGTAGATTGCTTATATTTTAAACAAACAACCCCAAACAAACTTGCTGTGCCCTGTGACGATAATACATACCAGTACTAAATCTAAGCCACTGTCACTGAAACTTGACCACAGGAGGCCTCATTACAACCACAAGACTTGTGCCATTAAACAAAATGTGACGTTAAAGCACCTGTTTTTTGAAACCTATCCACAATCCTGTCTTTAGTATTCAGCCCATCAAGACAGCCTGTATAACATGTATACAAAAACATTCACATGTTATTGTACCCTGTTTTCCAAGCTTTTGGGCCATGTAAAGTTCAGCAGTAGTATTTACAGACCTGATCACTAAGCTCAACTCTATCAACTAAAACACAGCATAAGTCATCACCAACACCTGCCACCATTACAGCTTCACTGGCCAGCAGTGATGCATTTAAAAAGTACCGTAGGCCTTCCTTTACTGAGCCCCCTCCTTAACTCTAGCTTAAAGCTGACAGGCTTTCTCTGAACATCTGTATAGTCTTCACTGCACTGGGATTCCTGCCACACTACTTCTCATGTGTTGCTTTATTCTTGAGAGCTAGTTAATTGCCTTTAAAAAGGGTCAATAAACAGGACAAATAAATTGGAAAGCACAAACATATTTTTACTTGAAGATTAAAATCTGGCCATCTCACAAGTACGCTACACCATGCCAAAGATACTTTGTTAGTGCATATAGTGTAAAGAAAAAAAAGGTATTTTATGTCATGTGTATGCTTGGTGAAATCTGCTGATCAGAAATAGGGAAAGACTGCTGTGTTGCCTTGTAATGGAAAGGAGTAATAACTTGCTTCTCCAATGCCCATCAGTTCAGGTAAAAAAGGAAATGTTTCACAGGGAAGGAAAAAAATATTTCTTTTTAAATGTCTTGTTTCATCTAGCTGCTGTGCCGGCCNTTTTTTTTTTTTTTTTTTTTTTTCCCCTATTTAAATAATTACAGATTCCCAAGGAAAACAAAGAGAAAAGGCATGATTCCAAATGCATATTAAACATCATGCCATGGGACCATCTCCAATCTTTCAACCCAACCCTGTTTTTCTCACTGTTACAACACACTTCTGAAAACTGGCTTCATTCTATTTCACTAATCATCACTAAAAAAAGTAAGTTAACCCACAAAATACCTATTTTTCCTCCCGAACTTCCTACAAAAGGGAATTCTTTTGTAGGTGTCCCTAACTCCAGGCATAGGATTTGCTCCAGAACAGAGAGGTAATCTACACATTCCTTAGGGTATAATGCCCCACAGCCAAGCCAGTGGAACCCACAGAGAACCACTGTCAGGAGCTTTATGCTGCACCCTCTTTCTGTTATTTCTTTCATATCAGATATGATGACTGGACATGGGAAAAAAAACATTACTTCTGTGTCAGAATAGCCAGCTGGATTTCACCCAGAAATCATATAAGCACTAGATCCAGCACATGGAGAAACAGCAAGACCACTCCTTGGAGAAGCAAACCACCATGTGATCTGTTTAGCTGTAAGGTGAAACCACATCACTCCACATGCCTTTTAAGGATGCACAAGTGGTAGGACTGAGGGACAGCCAGCCTCTGCCAACAGGAACATCTGGGACTCATGGAGACTGAAATGGCTCATGTTTAAAGTCGCTAATGGTTGTTCCGTCGCATAACATAAACTGTGTTCTGTAAACATATTTTTCTCTTTTGCAAGAATTAATTGTCTAGCAATTGCCCCATTTTTCTTCTTCCTTCATTCCTTATTAGTGCAATAGTTTTTGTATAGAAAAGACAAAGATGAATACGAACTTACCACCACCAGGGTAAGTTAGTCCTTATGCTGTGATAAACAAACCTAAGTGACTTCTCTGTTTCTCCTTGAGGTAATATCTTTTCTCAGCTTCCAGGAAGGACAAGTTCATGGCTGCCATTTCTTCTTGGAATGACTTGCTGAGCTCAACATTTTTATTGCCTTGTATGCCTCAGTCTTGACATCCATGACACAAAGACATAAATTACCAAGAAAAAAATAAATTTCTCTGATGGAGAACCTCTATGCCTCAGAGCCAAAACAAGATACAACTCTCTATCCAACCTGTGAAATATTTCAAACATATGAAGAAATATCATCTGAATTAGTAGACTTGGACAGCCAGCCTAGCCAGCTGATGGGACTGTAAGAACAGATATAGTCACCGGTTACAGGCTGGGAGAGCTCAGTGAGCCTGGTGCCCAGACCAGTCAGGAAGCACTGCACATCCCACAGAAGAGGCAGAGAGCTCATCTCTATACCATCTGCCTGGCAGACTGCTGAAGAGCCTGGCAAAGTGGGACAACAGCCTGGAAGGAGCACAAATGATAGTCTCATTGAGACTACATATCCCAGCAAAATGTTTTGATTTGGAAGAATCAGCATTTTCTACCAGAATATCAGTCAGCTGGAACATCTCCAAACAGCTCAATCTACTCATTCATGTTTTTCTACCCATCTTCCAGCTAATTAGCTACAGCTAAGACAACGCGTGGAGTTTTGCTACCTCTGCAGGTAGCCTCTCTTTGTGAAGTATACACAAACCACCAAAACCAGGATGTCTGTCAACAGCTGGCGTGGACTGTTTGTGATCGTCTCTTGTTGCTTATTAAGCACAGGCTCCTAATCCAGCCATTAGATATGGGTTTGCTTCTTGTAAAACATCAACTTATTTTTCTCACCTCTTTTATTTTTAACTGATAAACGTTTTACAAGTGACAGAATACTAAATAATTTTGCTTATCTGATTTTATCTATACCTCATTTTCTAAACATACTTTGAGCCAGGGTAAAATTAGAAAGAGATGTTCTAAGTCCTTGGCACTTAAAATCTCTACTTTGGCTCAGCTGGCAGCACTAACTGGATGTGATTATTTATATAGCTGTGTAAATGTTCATGGTACTATTTAACCAAATAAAGTATAAGGCCTGAGACTAGCAAAATCTTGTGCACGTATAAGGCCCTTACTTGTAGACACTTCAGGGGTAAATGCTTTAAATCCTAATTGTGTGGTGGCCTAAGCAATAAATAAAATTTACAAGGACATACAAAATGCCCCAGTGGGTCACAGCAATGCCTGATCTAGCCCAGTAGTCTTTCTCCAGTGGTGGCAGAAACAGCTAAGTAGGGAGAGCACAAAAACCCAACCGCTTTCTTGCTCCATTCCCCTCATAAATGCTCAGCATTCACTACTATTACAGTAGGGATGTTAGAGGATCCTCAGCCTTTTCAGCATCTATTTGTTGATCTGTTATTAGTGAATTTGGTTAATACCTTTTTGAACCCAGTGACTGCCCCAAATCCACAGCCCCCTGTGGAAGCAAGTTCCTGCTGGCTGAAGACATACTTGCTTCTGTTCTCTTTTAACCAGTCTTTTCTCCTACTGCTTTTATCAAGTGACTCACAGTTCCAGTATCATCCCTTTGATCATTGCCATTTTCCTTCTTTGCACCATCTCCTCCTCCAAGCCCAAAACAACTGTCCTTTAGGATCCATTTAGAGACCTACTGACCATGAACATCCAAGCCTGCTGTCAGTGAGCTCCAACAGCATATGCCACAAAGCCCCATTCATCAAGAAACTAAAAGCATAGATCACGTACCTTCACTACATTTTTCAAATGGCTCTGAACGTGACATTCCAACAACAGTGACAATTAAGCATCAAACGGTAATTACTTAGTAACCTCTTTGCCTTACATCTTAAGTACTTGCAACATTCCTCAAGGGCATCTACTACTGACTAAAATCTGGTTAGGAAAAAATGGATACAGAAAACGGGAGCAGAAGGGATGTTATGGTATTTCACAAAATGTGTGCCTAGAAAATAGGGGGTGTCTTGTGAGGTCATGAGAGCTGGTGTTGTCGTAACTAAGGAACTAGCAGAGAAGCCGCTCAATTTATCCAGGAGCTGATGAAAAAACAACCTGGTAATGACTGAGCAAAGGGCGACTTTGGCAAAGTAAACAACACAAATGGATGTCTCTATCTAGAAACGATCTCACCTCAGAAAGGTTTCAAAGAGAATTTTTGGAGCTGTAATCTCTCTGTCTAAAATTATCCTAAATTCCAAAGAGCACAAAATGCTGTTATCACACTCTGAGAACATTCCAGTCCAAATTGAGCTCTGCTGTAGATGAGGATAATTTTATGTTCATTTGAGTCTGCTTCATGAAAAGTTTGTTTAAGAAATGTAGCTATTTAAAACCAGCAACTGGATTAATCAGAAAGCTTAATGTATTACGTCGATGGCTGAAAATATTCAAAGGTTACACGTAGCTTAAGGAAAAGAAGTCCCTGAGCATGTAAACTCTTGCTAATTAATGACAGAGGCAAGAGACAAAACAGAGAGAGTAAGCGCTACTCCCACTAGAAGGTGATAGCCTATTCATGCAAAAGACAATGCTGCTGTAAGATGTAGTACCCAGCTGATTATGATTTAAAAACCTTGTGACACCAACTAAACTGATCTAAAAATCTCATCACATCCTCTTCACGGCAAGTGGTGTCCCTGTGTAGTCTTCCATATTGATCTGATAATGTAATTAAGACTCAATTACTATTTAATCTTACTGATCCAATCCTTGGACCAGGTACACACAGCTTCTGCAGAGCAAAGTAGGTGAGGATTAATGTCAGCTATGATGCATGTTAGAGCAATCAACACGGACACCCACAATTTTTAAGAGTGCTTCATACTTTTCCAGTGTATTTGCTGGCACAAAGGAATACTATTATTGGCTGCTTATTGGCAGTTCCTTACCTAGGAGAACCCACAGAGCTGGAAAATTGCTGTAAATCTACTACATGGTCATGTCAGTAGAGCAGATTGGGAAAAACTGGCCCAGTTTCTTGTTTCTTTGTCCTTTGGGTAAATATTTATAAATAAACATGTTCTCGGACTTGAGCAACTGTAAATGGTAATGACCTGCTGCCTTTAAAAGTTTAAAACATTGGACCAGTATTGCTATTTCACAGAGGATTTAAAAAAAAAAAAAAAAAAAAAAAAAGGGTTACAATCACAGCAGCACTGAGTACACAGTTCTCAAAGTAGAAAGAAAATGGTAAAATAATAAAAATTAAAATGTACAGAAAAGAAAACCTTCAGCCTTGCCATTCCGAGGGCTGCTTCCCAATGACCAGCATCACCTTAAAGGGCTTGCTGAGCCTTTAAAGGAAGAAGGAAGCCACAGGCAGAATTTTCCTTTGAAGAAAAGGAGTAAGCGCGCAGCCCCTGGGCATGCCTGTCTGGAAATGAGATGGGATCCAAAGTGAGCTCCCACCCTCGCAGGGCTGGGACTGCCCAGCTCTCTCCCATTAGCCTGAGGATGCCTCAGCTTGTGCAGGGGTGAGAGCCAGCTGCAGCCAGAGTGACCTGCAGTGAGTGTAGCTGTGGGCCAAGTCACCTGCCGGTGTAAATCAGCATAGCTAGATGGAAGATTGGTACTGTGCTGTTTCACACAAAATGTGATCTCTCCTTGTTTCAGAAGCTGGTAAATAGTCATCAGCACAGACCCAGAATAGCAAACCCTGGTTTCTCACTCCTTGATAAAACCTCTTCCCTTTCCAGGCATAAATGTGTTTGAATCCACATTTGCAATAAGTGAACACGCAGACTTTTGATCGTGCCAGGGAAAATGGAGGCTCATAAAGAACAAGGAACAACTTGTCCAATTCTAAAAGCTGCTTTACTCAGATGGGGTTCAGCCAGACTTACAGTGGCTTTGCTGCTGGCTGGGTGGATGTCAGCCAGATCTAGCGGGACAGCCACACTGCCATGTTTGCATGAGGCTGCGCTCCAGTTGAAAAACACTGTTTTTCAGTACTACAAAGCATCATGGTAACACAGCTCTACTGCCAAGACAGCCAGACCAAACTACAGGCAGACCCAGGGTAGACCTGACTGTACCTGCTCAAGCACTGTCCCTGTTCTCCAGTTCCAAAAGGGCTCACAGTAATAATGTCAGATACACATATTCATTCTTCAGCCAGAAGCTTAAAAAAACAAGCAGACAGGCAAGCAAAAGAAGTCTTACTAGATTCCTCTCCCTCCTTCTGCCACAGTTTTCTGTCAGGAAGCCACCTTCTTGGTTAAGTGTCATCTCAGCAGTGTTTGGGGACCATTTGATCACATTTGAGCTCACTCAGGAGCATTTAATGACCAGCAAGACATGCAGTAGTAAGTTATGTACCCTGCAAGAGTGAAGATAAGCCAAAAAAAATAATAAAAGAAAAGAAGAAAAGAAAAATAGGACAAGAACTACAATATTTGCAAGCAACCCAGCAGTTTGCAGTCTGTTAACAGACTGGATTCTTACAGTCCCACCACTTAGACATGATAAACCATCTTTCCATAAATGAGTAAAAACATCTCCCAACATCAGAAATGATTCTGACCAAAAAATGGGAGAACTGGTGATTAAAACCTGGGTAGTCCGAAACAAATGAGAGAGAGGTTAAAGCCAGGAGCAGTAGCAGAACTTGAGCAAACTGCCTCAAATTTTTCTGATGATGGGCCATAGATCACTACTTAGAGGTTCAGCAGATGAGAGGTGATCTCTGCCCTTTTGAGCCTGTCACCAGCATTCACAAGGTGTTGTAGGATATAACGAATGCAAATGAAATGTATGTCTGACTTCAGACTTCCACATTACTTTTCTTTTTTTCCCCAGAAAATACTACTGTGTCTGTAAGGGAGAAAAAAATAGGGGGATGTAGTTAAATAAGAGGCTGTTGATTTCTCAGCTGTAATTATAATTCAAAATAAAGTTCATCAGAGAAGAAAATGTGCTAGCCAGTAACACCATAATAAACGTAAATGCAAACAGGCAAAGAAAACAAAAGTAGGTCATTTGGTTTCAGTTGTAACAAAATAACTTTTTGTTTCAATTCCCCATTTGCTAGTTTTACTAAATGCAAATTAAATAATATAGGGCAGACAGAAGATTTAGTAAAAAAATATTCAAAGCAGTAGGCTTGCATCATGCATGCAGAGCAGCTGTGCAATACCCCCGGAAAAGCAGAAACTCCAGCAGAGGAACCCATCACATCCTTCATTACTCTCCATTTACTTGCAAACTACCTACACAGAAACTATCAACGCAAAAATCTCCTGTTGTCTCAAGAGGCTTTTCGTGTCTTGATTCTGCACCCAGTTCCAAATGCCCACCCCTTCTCTGTTAAATATGTAAGCAAAATACAATTAAGATGCGTTCTGTATATAAAAGAAAGTCAGGAAAACCAGATACAATGAACATATTTTTTTAACATTTCAAGCATTTACGTTGCAGGTCATTAACGAAGGCAGATAGGCAAAGTCGTAGTACTGACTCAAACCATGTTCTTGCCACTTATCAGCAACAACAGAGGTATGGTACTAATCAATTGGCGCCAAATGCAATGTCAACATCAGTCATTAATGACAGTAATGTAAAAAAGCACTTACTTATTAAACACAAAGTTAATATTCAATTTACGGGTTATTTTCTGCACATCTACACTATTTTTTTCTCATATTTTGAAACACATTTAAAAATAGTTGAGAGGTTACAGCTCTGATTACAAATACTTCTTAACTCACTCCTCAGAGATGGCACTTAAACACACAGCATGTTAGGAACCAGGGAGATTAAGCAAGTTCATCTTTGTTTCCCTTGCTATTTTCCCCATGCAAACAATTTCTGAATTTCTCAGTAAACATTGTCATTTTCCTTATGCGTATCAAGTCATCACTCTCATATTTGCTGCACGCGTTCTCCCTTCAGCTGAAGCTAATAGAAAGGTGCACAAATCCCCTACCCCCATCACTAGTTTGCTGATGTCCAGTAGAAGAGGATCAGACGTGCTCAGAAATAAATTCCTTCGTGTGCTACACCATGCATGTTTTCTCATTGGCAGGAGTTCGCCACTGCAATCACCAAGCAGCAATGACCCTCAGCAATGACCTCTCTGCTGTTACGTCCCATCATTGCTCCAGTCTTGGAGCAGTTACAGAAGTTTTGGCATTTCAAACTCAAGCATATCTAGTGATTTGTTTTGTTTACTATCTTTCCATCACAGTAAACACTGTGCCTTGAATAAACTTGGGACTACTTCTGAATGACATGGAAAGAATGAGAAAATAATAGTCATTTGATCTGAGCATTTTCAAACAGACCCTTAGTTGAACAACACTGGAAAATCCACCTCAGTCCAATTTAGAGGCTGAAGTCCTGGGAGTTTTTAGTGGCTATTCTTTCTTTTATAATTCAATGTGCTAGTACAATTGTTCTAATTTGGCTTTTAGGTATATATGATATTTTAAACTGAAATCTCTTTACAGTGTACTGAATTCCTCAGAAACTTATCCACAGATGTAAAATGAATCTCTCTTAACTGCTTACTGTATATGGATTAGAGCATTTATATGAAATAAAGAAAAGACACTACACAAAGGAGAACTAATGCCACAATACAAGGAAGAAATTGTTATTGCTTCTCCCATTGCCAAAGCAAGCAGAAGGTAATCAATACAGTGGACATTAATTATTCAGTGGATATTGGTATAGGACACGATAGGGAGTAATTTCCTCAAGATAATTTTTGTTGTTCTTTCCATTCCTCCTCGTAATTTAACTATGCCTCCTATGATTCCCGAAACATTTGAGCATATGCCAGACAGTTGATATAAGCCATCTTGATTTCTTTCTGTCGTGGGCAGAGCAATTGACTTCACTTGTAAGTAGTGAAATATTTATTAAGGTGAGACAGAGATTTAACAAAATTAGTAGTAAATGCAACAGTGTTTTATGAGATTCGATACCAAGGTACACTTGTTCATTTACTGCATAGAGGACAGGGTCAGACAAGCTGTCAGGGAGACCCTCCTTTTGAGTCACAAGGTTCAGAAAGGACTCCCTTGCTTTCTAAAGTACTTCTGAGAGAGGAATCTGGGTGTGGTTGGATCCAGTCCTAGTCCCAGACTTGGTCAACGGTTTATGTCTAAAGCATTATATATGCGTAATCAATCCTTTCTATCACTTAGCTAAGATTTCAAAGTTTTAGCATGCTATTAGTCACTTACCGAGAATCTGCTGCGGCAAGGAATCTCTCAGCCTCTAGGAGTAGCACCTTACACGAGCGTCCTCACGAAATGGGAGATCTTGGCATGCAGCCCGCTGCCATACCAGAGAGCTCAAAGGGCTCTTGGGCTGTCCACTATTTATACAGTAAGATAATTGACCTATAGTCATACTCTCATGGGAACAAAATATCTAGGTCCCCACTCCCGACAGTATTTTGGCCATGTTGTCAGCCACCCCCCAAAATCCAGGTGCAACTTACTGCAACCCAGGTTGTGATGGTCATGGCCTGAGCAGGAACTAAGGGGGAGTGGAGAGGAAGAGGGGGAAAAACGGAGAGAGCACACTGCCACACTTTCTAAATTCCAGATTTGCCAGGAATGTTGTCTCAGTCTTCAAATGACAGTTTTTGTTGAACAGCTACCAAAACCCCAAACTTATTTAAAATAGAGAGATTAAGTAAACAGCTTGATTAAAAAAAAAAAATAAAAAAAAATCCACAGCAACTAAATGCTAGTTTTATGTTAGCTGTAAAACAAGTTCACCATTCCAGAACTTGACCTGTAGCTCACATCACACCTCAGAGCAACAGGTGTCAGAAAAAGCGTTGATTGTTTAGAAAGTGCCTCGTGGTCAGTTTCATTTTTAGAAGTTTCGTGTTAAGAAAAGCTTTCGGAAAGGATTAACTAAAATCACAGCTAATGTCACAGAGCAGTATGCACCTGATGAGCAGCAGCTGTTCATCTCTGAAATGAAGCTACCAGCCAGGTAGCTTTTGATTTGGAACCTCTTTTGAGGTTCCAAATGAGCTGACCAACATCTTGGGTGGCTTTGCAGCTTGCCAACCTTTCTAGATTTTTACCAAAATTACAGATTAAGTCCATTCATAGGTTTGATAGATGAAAAGTAATAGTAATCCGAGCATAACGCAAATGTTACGGAATAAGGGATGCAATGTCCTGGTTGAGGTAAAACAGAACCATTTCTCCATTACGTAATTTTACTTTTTACCTAGGCCTCTTCTAATGAACTGAACTCTCTGAAATGAACAGGATACTGTGGAGACACTGTTCATTCTCAGAGTGATAAAACCTGATTGTAATTTATGCCAAGGAATGGTACGCAGAGAGGCTCTTTCATGTACTTATTGCTATAACAGCCAAGGTCAGCTAACTTTGCTATTTGCCCCGTTGGAGGGTCAGAAGCAGAAGAGCATTGAGGGGTCAGACCTGTAGGGAGGAGCAGACAGGACAGGTGACCCAAAACTGACCAACAGGGCATTCCTTCCTATCCGCACCATACTCCGTATAAAAACTGAGGGATCAAAGGGTCAGGTCTCTTTCTTCAGTGGCTGGTGTCAGAGGAGGACTCTCTCTGTTCATCTGCCTTTGATCCCAATCCATGCATTCCTGACTCCAGATCCAGAATCCAGTTCTTGTCCATCACTGAGTCCAGTCTGGGACCTTCCCAGTGCCTGAAGGTGATGTAATCATTACCTGGGAGTTTGATACAGTTTTGTATACATATTGTATAAATTACATTAATTTTCTTTTTATTATTTTAGTAATATTTCATTAAAGTTTAGTTTCTTCTAAACTCTTAAGTCTCTTTCTCTCTCTCCCTCCTCTTGTTGCAGAGTGAGGAGGAGGAGAGCATCTGTCATTTGTCTCAGTGGCCAGTCTGGCCCAAACCATGACAATAGCCAGATTCAGCTCTACTCTTTGACACCTCTGATTAATCTATACCACCCTTTAAGAACTGGTTTGACTTCCTTTTTTTTTGTTTTAAATTATCTATTTGGTACATTTTAGTACTTATGGTCAGTGAAGAAATATAAAATTTTTGTTGGTTACTTTGTTAATTAAGGTTTCTTGCTCTCATTTCCCAACGAAGCTTCAGCAATCCTTCAGGACCATCTTCCTGCAAGCAGAAAATATGGAGTATGATATAGAGGTCTCATCACAGCTCCTAACTGAAGGCTGCAATACAGCGTGGAGCCAACTACCATCTATTTAAAATAGAGCTTGCCAAAACATAGTCAACGAGTTATATGCAACCTCTTAGACTTCTAAGTACAATCCATGATAATGTACAGTCCTGCCATTTCCTAGCACTGTAAACATTCCAGAAAATATTTCCTTACAGCAAAATTACTTGTCACTGTTTTCCGCTGTGACAGTAACTGCTCTGAGCAAGTCTAACACTGGAATAATGGCAGCACATGTTCCTACTAATTTCTGTGGCATTCTACCTGCTTAACATACATTTAAATACAAGAAGTGACATTGTTATTCTATTCACATATTTTAGAAGCTTGGATTGTTATTTTTCACATGGAATGATTCACCTAAAGTCAGCTATGAATTGCTTTGATATGAAGACCTCTTTGAATGCTGAACTAATAGCCGATGAGGAAAATGTTCTAGGGGAACAATGTACCTGCCTACAACTAATGCACTTGGAGGGCTGAGACATTATTTTGCAACACTTGGTATTAAGGGAATGACTAATTTTTCAAACTGCTTAGCTATGTCTCTCTCCCAGGCTGCCTGCAAGACAGTCTGCACCTTCAGTTCAAACCTGGCTATGGTCTGAACTCTTCAGCGTGCTCTTTAACCAGCCAGGAGTGAATTTCCACACTTGATGAAGAAAGAAAAATATCACTCCGTCCTTCATTTATCTCCCCGCCCTCACTCTAGGCGTAGACCAGGGTGCCACTGGGTAAATATGCAATTACTAATATTGCACAAGAAACTTTCATTCTGGTCTTTTCTAACTCCAGAGAGCTAAACTTTACAAACTTTGTAATAGTTTTTGTCAATATGATAAGTAGAAAGGGTATAAGGCTACCCT
Source organism: Pedionomus torquatus (assembly GCA_013398155.1). Classification (NCBI taxonomy): domain Eukaryota; kingdom Metazoa; phylum Chordata; class Aves; order Charadriiformes; family Pedionomidae; genus Pedionomus; species Pedionomus torquatus. The sequence continues at coordinate 370,173 of VZRU01003899.1, read as the reverse complement.
GGCTCAGACGAAAGGTCCTCTGACTTTAATTAATGGATTTGCTCAGACAGTGCTTTCTGTCCTCTCCATTACCATGCATCCTTTACCACATCTGAAAGACATTATTACCTTTCTGTTTTTCACAGAAAAGCCTATACTGCAACACTGAAAGTAATAAAAACAAAATACCACCCTAAAATAGTTTTAAGAAAATGAAAACATTTCCACTGACAAATTTGATATTTTTTTAGTGTTTTTATTTCCCACTAAGAAAGTCTAACTAAAGCTCTGATAGTTCTACACAGCATGGAGATCATGTTGTTCCAAGAAATGGTTTTGTTTAAATTGCCTATTTCATGATGGGCAGATAAGGTCTGACCTTTTATCTCAATTTGAAAAGAAATGCTTCAAAAATCTGAAATTTTCAGGTGGCGTGAGAATTTTTATACTCCTCTTCAGCTTTCTTACTGTTGTGCTCCTGAAAGGATTCACCTGTAAGAGCTGTAAAAGGGATTGATTTTATAAGCCAAGGAGACTTTCTAGATCAACATCTGACTAATACCACTGAGGCATTTACAGAGCGTTTCATTAACAAGGATTAAAGGGTCATCAAAAGCACTGTGTGTTGACTGTGTTATATTGCAGATAATGTGATAAAGATGGTGCCCACGACCAGATTTAACAAACATATTTGAATGTTTAATGTCCATCTGCACACCCGGATTAACAAATATGGCCTTCGGGAGGAGAAACAAAATAGACTGCAATTGGAACAGGACATAGAGCCAGTGTTCTCTATTACCTAGTTAACCTCAAACAAGATTAATCAGATCTCCTTACCCGAGATGGTGCAACCCAGCCATCGGCTAAGAAAATGTCATTGTTCAAAATACACTGCTTCTTGCTAAGCTGTTTGCTTTCTGTATTGACAAAAGACGTAAGGAATATGAGAATGTCCTGTCCTTTAAAATGCAGGCTATATTAGCATGTCTCTTTTCAGCTGGTCTTTGCAGAAAGGACAGAGCAGATCTTGCAGGAGCAGGACAGCTATCCCAGGGTCCTCAGGGAACCTGCTGTTCTGACTCCTGCCTGCCGTTATTGAGTAGCTCCTTTAAAAAAAGAACATTTCCAAATGTCTACAGATAGAAGTGGAGCCACAATCAAGTCTTCAATGCCTAGATTCATATTCTTAGAGACGTACACATCCACATAACAGCAACACTGCAAACAGACATATAGTCCCAGTTTATCCTCTTTTTGATAAATTTCAGCTGTATTTTTAGAACTTTATAAACCAATGTGGGTGTTTATGTAAAACAAGGTGGCTGAGGGCTGGGAATTATGAATTCTCAGAAAGCTCTGTCTAGTTTATACATTACACAGACAGAGAATTTTGCTGTTAAGTGAAACGAGATCCATTTGTAATGAGATATATTTTATTTTCTATTTAGGAAAGACTAAACATTTAATTGGTCCAGTCTTAGTGTTAATCAACAGTAGTGGTAAATTTAGATCCAGGTATGGCTTCTTATGATCTGCACGTTTTCAGCTTTATGACTGGAAAATCCTTCTGGGGGAAGCCCAATAGCCAGTCAGGCACAGCCTGCAGGGTCAAAGGCAGAGAATGCAACAACTTGGCCTCAGCAAGCTTCAAGCAGCTTAAAAAAGACAACCCAAAACAACACCTACACACACTACATGGCACTGAAATTGTAAAAGGGAATAAAAAGGCAGAATGCAATGAACAGAATTAGAATCAGATCAAGGCTTTCAGTAAACTTCTTCACTTATATAAAAATATCAGAAACAGTGGCAATTATAATACTTATCTAGAAAATAGTGCCCAACCACATATACCATGCATGAATGCTATTATCAATATAACTGTGTTACAATATAACACAGAAGCACATCGCTTCCATCCTTAGCTGGGCACCTCTGTGCTCTTTTGTACAAATACATATCGGTCCCCTGTGCCTAAGAGGAGAGGCAGCATAAAAGAGAGGTAAGAACAGAGGGTCAGTTGACACTATTATAAGCAGCACAGTGGTGTTCTTGGCGCATCTCCTGCTCTGATGCTTACATGAATCATCTCACAGACACAGCACCAGGATGGTATAGCTGCAAATTAAAAAAGAACACTGTAAAAATACAGGAAAGTACACCCGTGCAATTTGTAATATGTATCACAAAACAAAAAGATATAGCTCAACATCTTATTCCTTCTTGTAGATATGATTTTTCAGCTAGTCAAAGACAACAAGGGTTCAATAAGGCATCCCACAAATAATTCTAATGCATGGTTTAAACTACCATGCAAAAGCATGCTCTCCCCTCTTGGCTTTATGAAATACAGCTATAAAGTCTCTGGAGCTGTTTTTCATGTGTTCTTTGCTACCATCCAAGTCTTCTCTATAAAAAGAAGAAACAAGGACTGGCATTTCAGAAAATGCAGACACAGATTTAAGTATTTTGCAGTGAAAGCAACTACTCACTAGGGACTTGGAAAGATCAGCACAGCTATTGCGACACATAACGTAACTGAGATGGAAAAAACCTCATCTTCCGTCCTGGCTGTTTATTGCATATGTTACAGTCCTCTGTACATCCAGCCATTATCGATGCTCAAAGGAATCATATAAGGAGAAAAAGAACAGAATGTTCTCAAGAAAGCCTCTGCAAAGAGAATGGTGATGTCCAGAGTGAGAGCTTGTGTGATTAAAACGTCTGACATTGGATTTCAATGCAGGTGATAGTGAAATTCTCACCAATAGCAAAGTTCGGACTATAGGCTTCCCCCTCCCCTCCATCACTTTCCATTAGCCTTGCTCCTTGACATTGAGACTGGTGTTACAGAAGCAGACTAAAGCTTTAAGACACATGTAAAGGAAAAGATTTGGTGCTATGTTTGTATTTGTCCTCAGCCACAACGAGCTTCACTGTTTTGAAAAAGTGAAGGTCAGCATACACAGAGACAGATCTGGAGAGCGGGTCGTGACACTGGTATGAGCCACACAGGCAGGGTCGCCCACCCCACAGCCCTCTTCCCAACAAGAGGCATCACGAGATGGAGGCACTTATTTTTCAGCAGCATTCTGTGCTCCGCTACACCAACACACCTGAACCTGTGCTGCAATTGCAATCCAGGGCTTTTCCAGAAAGTGGTAATACCTAGATTTGCTGAAGTTTTCAAAATAATGTTGCAAGAGACGGCGGAGGACAAGGCTGAGATGCCAAATCTCCCTTGGCCAAGTCAGCACATGGCAGCATCTGTGAGAAACCAGACCCACCTTCAGAACCGAGCTACTTTGCCATCCTTGCTTCAAAAAACTAGAAATAGGTAAAACAAAGTAATACTTAGGTTTGGTGTATCTAAAGCAGCTCAGCGAGCCCGAACACTCTTCTGGGCAGTGCCTGGTGGTGCAGTTGGCTGGGGCTGCACACCTACAACCCCAGGGGAGGTGGCTTGAGGGGAACCAGCAGCTCCTTCCCAGAAGCAACCCCCCCATCCTAGTCCTGACTGGGTCTTGTACAGTACACCGATGACATCGTTTGAGGTCAGAGGCATTTTCTTTGTCTGTTTTTTTAAACACAAATGGAAAATATCTTTTATCATGTGGATATGTGATTGACCTGCTGGCAAAGGTTAGGGTTGTAGCCACAAAACACACTGCAAACCATGATGAAGTGAAACTATTTTGTAAAGTTTCTCTTTTACTAAAAAAAACCCAGTGATATCCAGGCTTTAAAAGTATAATAAAAATGCAAGTTATAAATATAACTTAATGCAGCCAATAAAATTCAATTTTAATCTAAATAGTTTTTAACCCAAATGTTACAGTAAGTGTATTTTATAAGGCTAACTTCTCAATTCCATATTCAGCTTACTTGTTTTTACCTGGAACACTATTTTTTTCCACTGTTTAGAGATATTACAAATGTTATAAATATCTTCCTTGACTGGTACTTGCATTTTTATGGGTAATTAAAAGAAGCAATTAAAAAGTATCAGACAAGTACGTGATTCATGCTGCAATTTTCCATACACTGTCTATTGCCGGTTTTATGACTTGGCAGATGCTAGGAATATCCCAGCAAGTCTCCTTCAGGACCATCAACAAAACATTTTGTTAGGCTTCAAAATCAGCAGGACCTCTGCTGTGCTACAGTTAAGCTCCCAAAAAGTAAATGCTTAACCAAACCTCACTCTAGCTTACGAGATTTTGAAGTTTTCCAATTCCCACTATTGGGCACATTTCCCTTCAACCAGCTCTGAGAACCAAAGGGAAAGAAACTTGAAACCAGCATCAAAAAGAAGGAAATCTCCTACAAGTCAGGTGGAAGGTGAGGATGTACTGTTCCCATTGCAGAGTATTTGATCCCTTACAGAGCTTCCACCATGGGTAAGGCCCAGGGCTGAGTTTAGATCTGTTACTCCCAGGTGAGGCAGCCTGCCCCCTCCTCCAACCAGGAGGCTGCGTGTTGCGAGTTTCACACGTGCAGAGAGTGTTCCCATACTCACGCGTGTTACAGGCTGTTCAGCAGCTCCTGGCAAGCCCCTGCCCCAATCACTTGCAGCTGCACAGCTTGCCTGACCCTGGCACTCAAAGCGAGTGAAGGTGGAAGCGCCTGGGAGTCAGCACAGTTCCATCCATCACCCAGGCGCTGCCTGCCCTGGTCTCTTCTTTGGCAAGCTCCCCCCTGCAAATTTTCTGGAACCGATGCTTTTACAGCTCTTAGAGCTTTACCTCTGTTAGTGTTTCCACATTTCCTCCCTCCCATGGTAACACCCTTGTAATAATTTCCCATTAAAAACTGTATGTACTATATACAAGACTAAGAGCACCTGTTGCAAAACTCATCTAAAGGCAAAATTTAGAGGAAGGGACTTTATTCTCCTATCAGATCATCGATGTATACTGCAAAGAACTTAAACCAGGCAGCATCAAAAAGCACCCTTGTTAAAATGCTTTCACAAACTAAATAGCACTCATTTTCTCCATAAATCTCATTTAAAGCAAATGGCTTTGTCTGTATTCAGCAAGGACAGAGGTTGTAAGACCACGGCAACTACCCAAAGGGATCGATCAGACATTTGATGCTACATGATCGCACTGAAGCCAATGAGTGTTTTGGGAATCAGTCTCTCTGAACACTGCTTTTTACGGCAGAAAAACACATGCTGTAGAGTATTGTGGAAAGGATGACACATGCACAGAAAAGAGCAGGAAAGCAGAGTAGGTTAAAGAGAAACTCACACGAACCTTGAAAATCCAAATAACGTTGGAGGTGACACCCTTCAGGTGGACACTGCTGAGGACCACACGGCCTTTTCAACAAGCCCAAGGCTGAGTAAGCCATTGCAATTTCAGCCTGGTGTACTGGGAGTAATTTACACGATTCACTGGTAGGTGGCAACACTATACAGAGATAAAACACATGTGCAGACAGCTTGTTAAAGTGACAGGTAGCTCAGTCTAGCAGAGAGGTGGATGCCGAATATACCATATACTCAAAGTTACGGTTACTTCATTTTTTGAAGGATAAGAAAGGCCTTAGCCAAGTTTCTTTCTCATGCACTGGCCACACTCAAGAGCCCGTATTTCCTTTACAAAAAGAAATTTTAAAAAAAATGCAGAAACGCAGGTTTCTGATCAAGAGAAAGGACGGCCACCTGTATGGCAGCGCCTCAGGGACGGGTGCCCCTCCCGAGGGATGTCGCTGCGACCAGCTAAGAGC